>RJWT010048006.1:0-11213 GCA_004365215.1 Cuniculus paca | reverse complement strand
GTCAGGTGATTGAAAGGCAATATAATGTTGAAATTATGGGAAACCATAACTGTTCTTAACTTGGAATTGTATTTTTTCTTTTCCAGAAACTCCATAACTTTTCATTTTGGAGAATTTTGTTGGAGGGAGGGGGGTCCAGGAATCAAATTCACTACCTTGCACTTGCCAGGCAGGTGCTGTGCCACTGAGCTATATGCCCGGGCCCATAACTTTTCATTTTCAATTCAGAAGTTACCTCAAGCTTTATCATGTTTGCTGTTATTACCAAAAACCTATCTAAACATTTTTAAGTGTTGAATAATGAAAAAACTATGAAAGTTAGAAAAATTTTAAAGTAAGAATTTTTAGTTGAATAAAAGTAAAAGTTGGCAAATAATAAATATATTACTTTGATGAAGGCACCTAGAATATGTACATTTTAACAGAAAAATTACAATATTCCTGAAGAAAACATTAATCATAGTGTAATATTTTAATTCATGATAAATTAAATCCACCAATTATTCACTATTCAGTTAGCAGGCAGAATGGTTAAGAGCCCACACTCTGGAATCAACTCATCTGGGTTTGAATCCAGGCTTGTTCACTTACTAGCTATATGATGCTGGACATCATTTCTCCTTTAAAATTACTTCCTAGAGCCAGACCCCAGCCTTTGCCCATGAGTCAGTGCCATTCCTGGACAACAGGGGAAGAGAACAAGGATTCACCAAGAAGTAAGCCCTCCCTGCAAACCAGCACCATACAGCAGGCCGTGGCAGAAGCAGGCACAGCCAGATCCCAGCCTTTCCCCGTGAATCAGTGCCATTCACAGACTGCAGGGGAAGAGAAACAGGGATCCACTAAGAAGCAAGCCCTCCCTGTGAACCAGCATCATGCACAGGTGGCTGCTGGCAGGGGAACAGCCAGACCCAGCCCCTTCCAGCACGTGGACTGGGAAACAAGAAACCCTCCTCCCCCCATAAGCAACCAGCTCATCTGGAGAAAACACAGGTTGTGATGACAGCTATTGCGGTGAAATGCAATTTGATGCTTGTGGTGTTTTGGTGTTTCACTGACTTTGCAGGTCTAAGGCCGTTGGTCTGATCATCTATTCAGAGGGTGACCGTATGCAGTGGGGCACCTAGGGGGGTTCTCCTTCTGAAGGTGGTAGCCATTGTTGATTCCCTAATGTCTTGTTTTGAAGTCCTGTAAAATTTTCATTGTTTTGTTGGGTTGGGTTTTATTCTGTTTTGCTTTGTTTGATTTTGTTGTATCTGACAGCATGGGTAGTTATTTTGAAGATGGCAAGATTTATTATGGCAGCCGTTTTGGATTTACTATTATCTTGTTTTGAAGTCCTTTATTGCATTCATTGTTTTGTTTTTGTTGGTTCTATTCTGTTCTGTTTTGTTTGATTTTTACTCTGTCTGAAGGTATCTGCAGCTATTCTGAAGACAGCAGGGGGCATTATGGTAACCATAATTGTTATGGTAACCGTATTGTTTTGAAGTTCTGTGTCACTTGCACTGGTTTGTTTTGACTGGTTTTATTCTGTTTTGTTTTGCTTGGTTTTATCCTCTTTAAAATAAAATTTAAAAAAAGATTACTTCCCAGTCCCCTTTATCTTAAAGAGGTTTGAGGATTAAATGACTATTCAGTATACTGAGCAGTGCCTAACACTTAGTAAACTCTCCATAAGTGTTAGATAAATAAAAATAAGGAAAACCACGAGGTTAGTAACATAAAAGTAGACATGATGTGGTGGGATGTCATTAATATATACTGTCTAATAATTTCTACTCAGCATCTTCTGTTCATATTCATGAAACCATGTGACCTATTCCACTGAATCTTCAAGATGTGTTTCAATTCCATTTGTGCAATTAAATGTTAAGTTCATTCAAAATTCCTTCCTACCTAACAAGCAGATAACAATACAACAACTCTGTGTGTGTATGTGTCTCAGTCTCAGTCTCTCTCCCCTCTCTTTGGAAGGGCAGGGACAAGGATAGGTGACATTACTCAGGTAAGTAAATCTGATACTGTTGGACCACAGAAGAGCCATAACAGAAGCAATTTCAGGCAACAGCAGCCCCTGCCCACCTCATTAAAGCAGCACTATGGATAACTCTGTTCCTGCAGGTCTTTGTGCTTGGATGGTAAGAGAATCTTCTTTTATTTTCATAATTCTTAACTTCTCCTGCCTGGCTTCTGGAAAAATCTTGGTCCCTACTATAACCAAAAAGCCATCAAGAACCGATATAGAGATAGAAAAGGTAAAGGTGTTGTAAATAAACACAATATAATTGATTCTTCTCTACTGTGACTATGAAGAAACAAATCTGATTCTTGGTGCAATACAATCAATACATTCAAAAGAGCAGTATCCTTTCAAACTTCAGTCTAACAGCATATAACATTCACTATTATCTAGTGAGTGCTTACCAGATTCCAGTAACATATAGGATAGATATTAGTTCATTTAACCTCACAGTAATCCTAGGACATGGGCAATAATGTTATCCCCAGGTTGCAGACGAAGAAACTGAGGCATAGAATTCAGTAATTTATAACCTTCAACAACAGACCTTGACTTCAAACAGACTTTAAATTAGACAGTCTGATTCTAGAGCTTGTGATTTTGACAATGACCTATAGACCTACCTATCAATGCTATGTTCTTATTCCAATTATGCTCTTATCTTTGAAAATTGTTCTTTTGCAAGTTCCCTCAGGGTCAATTTATCAGTCATAGAAAAATACTTGTCTCAAATTAGAATCAGTTCACTAAAAAAAAATGATAATATCTTACTTGGTCCCATTATTATGGAAGATATGAAAATGAAATAAACAATAAATGAATGGAAAAAACAAAATAGAGCTTGCTATCAAGGTACTTACTGTACCAACTATAAAGCATTCACTTCAGGCTTTACTGCAGCAAAAGAAAGAAAAGTTCAGATACATTAGCACTTTACAGTCCAATAAAAATGCACACACACTGAGCTGAGCATGGTAGTACAGCCTGTAATCCAAGCTCCTCAGGAGGATGGAGCAGGAAGATCACAAGTTTGAAGCCAGCCTTAGTAACTTTGATCATGTCTCAAAATAAAGTTTATTAAAATGTCTGGGATGTAGCTCAGTGTCAAAGTGATTGCTCAAGATAGTTTAATCCCCAGTACCACTTAAAAAAAAAAAAAGGCAAGCATTCTGATTTTAACTGCGTTAAAAAGAAGAATGACTTCTTTTCATTTTATCTGTTCAGAATATTTATTAAGATGCTGACATTCAGCCTGTGGGCCTTGGAGAAACCATGCTAAGCCAGGGAGGCAAAGATCCTATACTCCTGACCGGTTGTGTTTTAGCGGGAGACACTCATGATAAACCACCCAAATGCAAATGTTCCTCTTCTTACCATGCAATTTGCATCCTGATAGGAAGAAATCATAAATCGAAGATGCAGTGAATACCCCTAACCTGCTGAATATCACAGCCTGGCAACAGGGTACGCATGGGAGTATTCGTTGTGTTCAGTGGCTGACTAGGAGCTGCAGCTCACTGTCACTGCCAGCACCTGGAAGGCATTTTACTGAACATCAGTGGCCCAGGAAAAGATTAAAATTCCAAGTATGGTTTCTACATAATGCATGTTGCTTCCACACCATCATAAAGTCAAAAAACTGTAAATTAAACCATCCAAAGTTGGGAATCATCTGTACAATATAAGATCAGGAAGAAAGAAGGGCCATGAAATACTAAAGCAAGATTTGGAAGTTGAGTCTGCAGGGAGGTTTTTATTTTGGGCGGGTGATCAGGGAAATGCTTTCTACACAAGTGACATTTAAGCAGAGATCAAGACGAAGTAAGAAAGTAAACTATGCAGCTAACTAGAAGAATAGAATTCCAAAGGGGAACATTTTGGAGATCTATAAAAACAGCAGGGGTTGAAGGACTGGGAGGGATGATAGTTAATGATAATTTTGCACAATAAAAAAGAACAATTTTCTTTTCGCTTTGGGTATTCTTCATAATCATGGAAGTACTGGATCACTCATGTAGCAAATATTTTTGTGAGACTACTGGATTCAGTGCTGGGGATAGGAGTTAACAATATCATCCTGAACTATCACAAAGTAAATAAAATATTCAACTGTGTGGAGGAAAATACACAGAACATACATCCCAGAGGAAATATACTTTCTCCAGGGTTCATCTGAAAAGGCTACAGTCTGACCAAGAACTTTAGGATAGATAAGTGCGAACCAGCTGACGAGTGAGACAAGGGTATTCCAGGTAAAGGGAACAGCATGAATAAGAGGCCCTGGGGTCAGAGGGCATGGGTGAAATTATTAAAGTCTAGCTTGAGGTAAAGCTGGAGAACCAGCAAAGGCCTGAACATGCAGGGTTATGCTGAGAATTTGGTCTTTACATGAGCAATCAGAAGTGACTGAAGTGTGTTAAGCCTTTTAAGATTTTAAATTCCAAGTGCCTTAGAGCTTTCTTAAGACCTTAAGAGGTACAGTCAACAGTTAGGCAGGCTTCGCTTTGTCTCAATTTATCCAAGTTTCTATACAGAATTATTTTGATATATCCAATTATCTAGTCTCATACTGTGAATAGGATCATAATAAGCAGTGCAAGCTCAAAAAAATTCTCATCCCAGTAGTAGCCAAACTTTTTCATTTTCATTATATCACACTCAATTGTTAAATAACAAATACATGTTCCATGAAGAATTAGCATGAACTATGTCCCAGAAACTTGAATCCTAAATCTACTCTGAAAAGGTAGTTGAAGATGGTCTGCTATTTTTTTTCCTCTGGTATCAGAGTAAGACATAGAGGCAAAACAAACAAAAAACAAAAAAAAATGGAAACGAAAACCATATTTAGATATTATTTTCTTTGAGAAGATAACAAATACTTGCCTAATAATGAATCAATCAGTTGAAGAAAAGGAACTTTTATTGAACTTCTGTTCTAGCACAACCATTTCAGCTATGTGCCTGCAAATCGTTTATCTAGCAGTTGCATAAAGAACAAAGAATGTACAGAACTTCTGACAAGAGTTGATAAAGAGCACTTCCTCCTCTAAAATAAATATCAGCGGATCCAGAGCAAAAACTAAAGGGAAAATTATATAGCATAGAGAATTCATCAAAGTCGAGGACCATGAGGAATGGGAATAAAGGTTTCCCATGCAGCACAAATCCACATTTATATGTTCAGAGTTCCAAAGAATCACACAAAAATTACAAAATTCGAAAGGAAGTACTTTAGGGAAGTGATGTCATGTGAACCTTTTAGAGACCAAGTGCCCAAATCACAACCAAAAGCCACTTATTTATTGCAGTGGCAACCCTACACTGAACCTGAATCCTGAGGGCTTAGTTTAGAAAAACAGCTCATACACTTGGCTCACATGCCTGCTGCTGCACGCATGCCATGGTTAAAGGGACGCTACTCCAAGGTAAAGGGACAATCTAGGAAAAGACGCGCAGTGTTAGACTCAGATCAGTGATTGTGAAAGATACTAACTTCATTTTTCTCCAAGTTAAAAATTCAGAGAAAGCACCAAAATGAGCATATGGAAAATTCAAAAGAAATGACATATCAAATAATTTATTATGATACATTTTATATTTGAAGCAAAGAAGACTCAAGTTATTACAGACCTGACAATGTCAGGACCCTCACCAGGTCCCCCTTCGACTCACTTTTCAGCCCGAGTCAGCATCCTAGGACCGCAAACAATGCCCAGAGACTCCCTGTCTGAGGGCTTTTCCCAGCTCAAGCATGAGGGCTCCCACTTGTGACTGAGAGGGAAATACTCCAACTTCTCAACCAGCAACAGGACCACTCTAAAACATCTCCAATGCTGTTATCTCATATAACGCTCTACCAGCCTGACTCTGAATGTTCATTGTACAGCTGCCAACCCTGCACTGTCTCCCTTTCCTACTCCCCTACTAGTGTTTCTTAGGATCTCTTGCAAACAATTTCATTTGAACCCTTGCTTAATAGTCTGTTTTGGAGAATCTCAAGATAAGAAAGTAATAGAATATAATCTCAAATTTGGTTCTTTAACCTCATACACAGTTGAAGATATCAAAAACTAGGAAGAAAGAGATAAGCACAACTTATCTCTTGTAAGTAAATAAGGAATTTCTAGTAATGAGGGTAGAGGGAAAAGGAAAAAAAGAAAAAGAAAAACTTTGAAGTAATTTATAAGAGCAAAGACTTGATAGAAAGATGAAACATAATAAAGCATATTACACACATTATTAAAACAATCATGATAGACCTACATGAAATTGCTTATCTGTATTAGTTGGGTTCAGTTTTTCTAACTCTCCATTAATTTAAAAATTAACAGGCATTATGGACCTGTCTTTGGAATAAGAAAGCAAAATCATTCTCATCTCCTGTAATTCTTACTACAAAGTCTGTACATTTATTACATGAACACACATATACAAAAAACTCACATTAACAATTCTGAACTTAATTCATAATATTGGCAACAAAAATCTGCTTACACCGAATATAACTGAAATTTAATTTGTATCTTATCCACTCTGTAATTTTGACAATGAAATCTGTTCAGGAATATATTACTAATTCACATTTTTGAAATCAACTTTTCATTATTTCTGAAAAGCCATGTAAAATAAAGGGAAAAAAATAGTTTTTCAAGCATCAAGAAATAGGTGGTCAGCCTTATTGTTAACACACTAAATAGTAAAGTAAACTTGCAGCTTTCAAGGATTATTAGCCTGACTAACAGTCTTTTCGCATTTTCTAATGAAACTAGTTTTAAAAATAAAATGTAAGAAATTTCCAGTAAAATAAACCAAAGTCACCCCCTACAAACATTATTCCAAATATACATATATGAAAAAACTTTGTAAAGTGGGGTTGTTATTTCAAGACAATTTCCAGCCTCTCTCAAGATTTATTTTCAATTCTATCCCCAGGACTCAATTTATAACAATAGGCCAAATTTTACAAAAAGAAAATGAAAGTGTCTTGATTGCTTGATACATTGAATCATACTTCAGAATATTTTTCTGATATTTGCTATTATACTGAGTACCATATCTGCTTAATAATTTCAACAGATTGAGATAAATGATGTATGATTAGCAAAAGAAGATTCTCAGTTCATAATAAAAGCTTGCAAAAGAACTCTCAAAGTATTTCTTAAAAGTTACAATTGTCTCGAGTCATCAAAGATTTACTCGAGAACCAATTTTGTATACGTGTCTAAATACATGTCATCATTTATTCATTCATGAAATAAAATTTATTCAGTAACTATTACTTTCCAGGTATCAGGATAGGTTATAGGGTATAAAACTCCTTTCCCTGGACTTTAATATTTATAGCTAGAAAAGATAAAAAGTGAGTGCCTACAAGTAGATGTAATAAAATATTCCATGTATTGTGTTGAATAGCATTTCTACTAGTTTATTCACAGATTTATTTAACAAGTATTGAACACCAATTATGTGCCAAGGATTGCTCCAATTTTTAGTTATAAAAGTAGTCCCCATAAGGAGAAATGCTACATTAGAAGAATTAATTTTTGTGGTGATTGTTTTAAACATACATAATGATCTACAATTCTTTTTGTGTATGTTACTTAGATAATCAAGGACAATTTATTAAATAATCTGTCTTTCCTAAAATTCTCTTTTCTTTGCAAGCTAAAAATAGAAATGAAAGCCCAAACATGTCAAATATAATGACTGAGACTCATAAGACAATTATCCTTACCAAGAATACAAGATTGTTCCGACAACAGATGTGAGCTTACTGTTTTCTTGTTTTTGCTTTGCCAGACCAAAGTCAGCTACAAGTAAGAGAACAAAGCAATACGTTAGTGTTTTTCCAGACTTACGATTATTCTCTAACTTCTGATGTCATACACAGTACTATTGTTTCACTTCACGGAATAAAGACTTTTGTTTCTTTAGCCTCTGTTGAAATACCCCACACACCAGTCTTCCACACCACTCCCAGTCTTAATTAATGGCATACTGTATGTGCATTGAACCATTACACTTTATATTTTGACAGGTTTATCATTTTTTAAAAAACCTAAAATAAGCCTTGCTGACTGCAACAGGGTAAAATCCTTGTTGAAGTGGGTTTTTATTTCATAGGCTATCCCTTTATAAATTTCAGATAAATAACTAACATTTTGACATAAGGCAATTATCACTGCATCTGATCAAAAGAAAAAAAGGTTAAGTCTGAATAACCACCACAAAGGTCTAAAAACCTGAAATTAAATGGCATCTATTTATACAAAGTCACATTATCTGCAAAATAAGGTTTAAAATAGTACAGTGGTAAATACTATAATAGCAAATTTTAAATTATTTAATAATGCAAAAATGATATGCACTTCACATATAAATATATGTAGTATAATATTGAAAATATATATATTCATTTAAAACAACACATTGTTTTATTTTTAATTGACACACAATAATTGCCCAAGTCTATGGAGTATAGTATGACAGTTCAGTCAATTAATGCAATTTGTAATATTAAAATCAGGGTAATTAGCATTTCTTTGTTTAACTTAAATTTATTAACTCACACAAAAAGAAACAAAAATTGTGCATATTAATGGGGTAACATATGATGTTTCGACCCATGAATACATTGTCTAGTGTTACACATCTGTCTCCTCAAATATTTATCATTTCTTCACAGTGAAAATATTCAAAATCCTTTCTTCTAGTTTATTGAGTTATATAGTGCATAACACTTACCATAATCACCTGACTTTGCAATAACACAGAGAACTTCTGGTTCCTATCTAACTGAAACTCAGTACCCACGGATCAATCTTTCCTTGCCCTTCTTTCCCAACTATTCTTCTTGGTCACTGGTAACCACCACTCTACTGTCAACTTCTAGAAGATCAACTTTTTTACAATGCACATATGAGTAAAATGATGTGATGCTTGTCTTCCTGTGCCCTCTTTACTTCATTTAACATAATGATATCTCGTTCCAGCTATGTCATCATAAATGATAGAATTTCATTCTTTTTTATGTGTTCTATAGTTTCTTCACAGCTTATCAGCTAATGGACATTTGGGTTGTTTCCATTTCTTGATTACTGTGAATAAGCCCTACAGTGAACAAGGAGGTGCAGATAACTCTTTGGCAACCTGATTTCCTTTCCTTTGGATGTATACCCAAGTGGTAGGATTGCTGGGTCATATGATAGTTCTATTTTTAATTTTTGAGGAACTGTCATACTATTTTCTGTAATGAATGTATTCATTTATACTCCCACCAACAATGCACAAAGGTTTCTTTTTCTCCACACTTTAGCCTTCACTTTAGTCTTTTTGATAACAGTCATTCTTACTGGATTGATGTGATAATCCATAGTGGTTTTGATTTGCATTTCCCTCATGATTAATGATGAACATTTTTTCATATACCCATTGGCCATTTGAATATCATCTTTTGAAAACTTCTACTTAGAATAATTTTACATTTTAATTAGGTTTTTTGGTCTTTGGCTTTTGAGTTTCTTATGTATTCTGGATGTTAACCCCTTAAGAGACATATACTTTGCAAATATTGTCTCCCATTCTGTTGGTTGTCTCTTTATTCTAATGACTGCTTTATTTACCATGCAGAAACTTTTTACTGTAATGTAACCCCATTTGTATGATTTTGCTTTGTTTCCTTGTGCTTTTAAGGTCTTCCCAAAATGTATCTGCCCAATGCAGTGTCCCAAAGCATTTTGCTAAGTTTTCTTCTAGCAAATGCATATTTGAAGTTTTACATTTAAGTCTCCAATCCATTTTGAGTTGACTTTTACATGTAGTAAAAGGGGTCTAGTTTTATTCTTTTGCATATGTATATTCTATTTCTCCATCACCACTTGTTCAAGAGCCTCTCTTTTTCCTGCATGTGGTCTTAGTACCTTTGTCAAAAATCACCTGGTAGTAGATGCAAAGACATTTGTATTACTGCTAGGCTCTCTATTCTGTTCCATTGCTCAATGTGTCTTTTTTGTACCTTACTGTTTTAATTACTACAACCCTGTAGTATATTTTGAAATCAATAGTAGATTATGCATAATATTTAATCTTCACAACCTCCCATCTTATAGACAAGGAGACTGAGGCTTAGAGGGAATGAGTAACTTGCCGAGTGTCTCATAAGGAGTAAAGTCAGGTGTGTTAATCTGCTGTTGCTTGACTCTAAAGCCCCAAATTCTTATCAGAGCACCATACTGCTAACAAAGTAAAACAAGGCCCAGATTGTTCAAATGACAAATTCAACCAACCATTTGAACAGTAAATAATACTAATTATCCACATACTATACTAGAATATAGGATAGGAAAAAGCTCTTCCTGACTCATTTCATAAAGCTAACACTACTCTGACACCAAAATCAGATGATGATACTTCAGAAAAACTTCAGAATGATAACCCCCATGAACACAGACACAAAAATGATCAACAAAACACAAGTCAATCAATCTAGCAATATGCAGAAAGCATAATACATAACGACTAAGTAGGGTTTAACCCCAGAAATATAAGGATGATGCAGTATTTCAAAATCAATGTAGTTTACCACATCAATACATTAAAGAAGAAAAACCATATAGTTATATCAACATATCTCAAAAAAAGGCATTTAAAATGCAACATCTATTTTTCAGCAAAGTAGACCTAAATAAAAACTTCCTTAACCTGATAGATGACATCTATCAAAAAAAAAATACAGCTAATACACTATTTAAAGTGAAAAGAAAAATACTTCTTAACCTCAAAAACAAGTCAAAGGACGAGCAGTCAGACACACCTCTGTGCACCCACCACCATCAGAAGGCTTGCCTCCTGCAGGCAGCCAGCATGGGCAGGGAGAAACAGTCAGACCCACCCTTATGTGTCCAGCACCATCTGGAAGCTTCCTTCCTTCAGGTAACCAGAACAGGAAAGAGAGAAACAGCCACCTATGCCTGGTGTGCCTGCAGGCTGCCATTGGAGAGGATGGCTTCCCTTGGGCAGCCAGTGCAGGCCAGGAGAATCAGACAAACATACCCGTGTGTGCCTGCTGCCACTGGGGGAGTCCCAGTGTAACCATGCAGGCTGAGAGAAGAAGCAGCCCTGCCACCATGCACCCATGGCCATGGAGAGGCCTCAGTGTAGCTGCACATGTCTGAGGAAGCCCGCCCCA
>RJWT010048005.1:0-11217 GCA_004365215.1 Cuniculus paca | reverse complement strand
TTTTGTGAGTGTTACACCCACCCTGAAGGTTGAGCGGGGGGGTGGCTGTGGCTGTGTACAATATAAGGGATGGAGAAGAGGCTTGTGTTTTGCCCTCTTTTTTTGCTCTGGCTGCTGCCTTGACGTATTGCCCCAGTGCCATGCCACCCTGCCTTAGAGCCAGCTGATTATGGACTGAAATCTCCTGAAACTGTAAGCTAAATAAACCTTTTCTTCCCTGATTTTGGGTGTCAGGTGTTTGTCTCAGCAATAAGAGAAAAGTAACCAAGACAGAATTTGGTACCCATGGAGTGGGACCGTTGCTGTGATTGTACCTGACCATGTGGTTCAAGAGCCTTTGGAAATGGCTTGTGGGAAGAGTTTGGAAAGGTTCAGAGCTGTTGCCTGAAAGAATAGCTCTGGACCAGCTCAGGCTGTTCTGTAGGGGAGATTCCGGTCAGAGCTCAGGAGACCAGAAGGCTGATAAAAAGCCTGCTGGTAAAGACCAGACTCGGGAGGTCTCTGCTGGGAAGAACTTCTGGGAACAACTGGGTTGTTGGACTCCAGTTGATGTATGTTATGGCTTGGCAGAAAGGTTGTCTGCATTTTGCTCATGTCCAGAGACTTTGCCTGAGACTAAGATTGAGGACAGTGGACTAATCAATCTGACAGAAGAAATTTCAAGGCAGTCAAATGTTGAGGCCATGGCATGGCTATTGTTGGGGGTTTTAGCCAGATGTATATTGCAAATCAAGAGCACAGAGCCCAGCAGGGTGATTTGAAACGTGAGTTTGGCCAGAAAGGATGCTCCAATAAAGCTATGGACTGTAAAGATAAAGTTGAGAGCTCGATTGATGAGGAACAGAGAAATAGAAAAGATGGCCTGAAGGCAGCGCAAAAAGCAGTAAGTCTCAAACCTTTGCAGCTTCCAAACTGCAAAGGTGAAAGATTTTGCTTTGAGGAGAAAGCCTCAGAGCACCATGTTCCAGAATGGCAGCAGAGGCCACAGGAGGTTCCAGAATGGTGGCAGCATAGAGAATCTGTTCCTCACAATCAGGTTCAGAGTGCCCAGCGATCCAGGCACTTGACCCCTAGAGCCAAGAGAGAGGAAAGCCTGGCTACTGCTCCAGCTAGCTGCAGACCTCGGCATCATCCACGTGGTGCTGGTTTCAAGTGCATACAGAATGCACAAGTTCTGTGGTTGAGAAGGCTTCCACCCCAATTTCAGAGGGCCTGGGAGGTCAGTTTGCCCCTGAGAGGGCAGTGTGTGAAGCTGTGAGTGTGAAGCCAATGATGCAGTGGAGGCCCTAGAAGTTTGGAAAAGCCAGGAATGTGGATCATCTAAGGAAACCTGCAATGGGGGAGCAGAACCAGCACAAGAGAGATGCCATGGGATTGGTGACCACTAGAAGTGCCATAGGGGTGGAACCACACAAGACCTTTGGAGCTCACAGTTTGCCGCAGATTGCTTCAGATGCTGGACAAGCAACTATAGGATTTAACATTTACTCTGCTGGATTTTGGACTTGTTTTGGTCCCAATCCTTTGTACCCTTCTGTTTGTAACTTTCAGAATGAAAATGTTTACCTTGTGCTATTGCATGTTGGAAGTGTTTAACTTTGTTTTCACTTGTACAGGGGCATGCAGCTAAGGTTTGCCTTCTATCTTGGAGGAGACTTGGGACTTAAACTTTTCAGCAATGCTGAAACTGCTAGGACTTTGGCAACTCTTGCAGATGGACTTTTGCATAAAGGGATGTGCATGAGTCTTTGGGTGTCCAAGGACAAAATGTTATGTTTCTAATGTAATGTTGATAGACTTACTGCTGGTTCTTAAGGATTGTTAAGCTGTGTTATTTGCAAGTTGCAAAATGGTAAGAATTAGCATGTCTTGGTATCTGGAGGCTGCTTTAAAGAAATATGTCTGGTTGCCAAGTTGACAAGGGGTGGATTGTTATGGTTGATACATTGTGTCAACTTGAGAAGTTTAGAAGTTTAACTGAGAAACTCAGCAGGGAGCCAGGGTTCTTAGTTTGTAAATATTCTCATCCTATGCAAAGGAGGGCAAGGACATTGTCTGGGTTACTTTTTTTCTTTGCTGAGACAAACACCTGACACCCAAAATTAGGGAACAAAAGGTTTATTTAGCTTATAGTTTCAGGAGATTTCAGTCCATAATCAGCTGGATCCAAGGAAGGGTGGCATGGCACTGGGGCAACTCTTCAAGGCAGCAGCCAGAGCAAAAGAGCAAAACTCAAGCCTCTTCTCTACCCTCAAATTGTACACAGCCCACCCACACACACACACCTTCAGGGTAGGTGTAACACTCACAAAATGTCCTTACCCTCCTTTGCATAGGATGAAGATATTTACAAAGTAAGAACCCTGGCTCCATGCTGAGTCTCTCTGTTAAAACTTCTAAACTTCTCAAGTTGACACAATGCATCAACCAAAAGAGACTTTTTGTGAGTGTTACACCCACCCTGAAGGTGGGGGGGTGTATAATATAAGGGAAGGAGAAGAGGCTTGTGTTTTGCCCTCTTTTTTTGCTCTGGCTGCTGTCTTAAAGTGTTGCCCCAGTGCCGTGCCACCCTGCCTTGGAGCCAGCTGATTATGGACTGAAATCTCCTGAAACTATAAGCTAAATAAACCTTTTCTTCCCTAATCTTGGGTGTCAGGTGTTTGTCTCAGCAATGAGAGAAAAGTAACCAAGACATCTACCAAGGGCATCATGTCTCCTACTCTGGACCCTGCCTTAGTTACTTTGTTCTCATGGTTGAGACAAAATGCGTGACACCTAAAGCTAAATGGAGAAAGGTTTATTTAGCTCACAGTTTGAGAAGTTGCAGTCTATAATCAGCTGGCTCCAAGACAAGGTGGTGTGGCAGTAGAGGACCACAGAGGAGAAGCAGTTTATGGCAAGCACAAGACAGAAAAGAAGCAAGGAATGACCACAGCTCTTTTTATCTTACCTGGCTACTTAGAACAGACAGCACTCACACCCATAATCCTAGTGCCCTTAAACATCCATGCCAACATCACTTGTTTTCAATTCAGCCACCTCTAAAAAACCCCTCCTATGACTGTATGAGGCTTTAGGGGGACTAAACACGAGCCATAAGGGCCCCTGTCTCAACTGTTGCATGTGGTCCCTACATCTCAACTCCAATAAGTATAACTACTCGACCTGATATTGAGGGGACATAGCTGACCTGTGGGAAAAATAATAACATTCACCATTCTGGCAGAAACACAAAATGGCATGACATCACCTGCCAAATTATAAAATGTAAATCCAGTTCTGTATCAATATGAAAGTCCTAAATATTTTTGTGATAGCAAACAAAATCATGGCATCTCATGAGAGACCTTCCACTATGCAGATTTCAATATTCCAACATTGTCTATGTGGTCACTATGTTCACATAAACTCTTCTTGTCACATAGTATAAGCTCTCATGTAGCACTAAATTCCTGCATTACTAGTATAACAGCAATTAGAAATTTTTTATTAAATTGTCATATTATCATTAAAGCATTCAAAGATGACCTTATTATAGAAATTTTATTAGCCTTCCCATTGCTGGGACAAAATACCTGATATCCACAGTTTAAGGAGGAGAGGCTTATTTTAGCTCACAGATTCAGAAGGTGCAGTCCATGGCTGACTGACTCTAAAGCAGAAACAGGATGGTGGAAGGGCATGCCTGAAGAAAACTGCTTAACCCATGGCAGACAGGAAGTGGTGAGAAAGGAGCCAGGACAAGAATACACTTCCCAGGTCACTCCCACAGTGACCCACCACCTCCTAACAGGCCCTGCTTTTTAACAGCACATTCAGTTATGAACTCACCAATAAATTAATCCTAATCCACGGACAAGTATAGTACTCCCATGATCCAACCACCTTTCAAAAACCCCACCTCTGAACACATGAGACTTTTGGGGAACATTTTAGATCTAAGCCATAACAAAAGTGTTTCATATGATAACTAAAACTGAGCTTGCTACTACAGGAAGGAATAAAAAGTTTGAGCTATTGCTCTGAATTGAATTTTCCATTTATCATTTCTTAAAATTATAAAAATTCTCTTTTAGTTATAAATTTTGTTATAGAGCAACATTTGGCTTATGCTGAAAAGTAGCTTTTCTGCTAAACTAATAAATTTCTGTTGTTTTGTGATTTTTAGTGCAGGAGTAAATTCAAATGTTTACTAAGAAACTCTTCTTTCTGAGCACTTTACTTTCTAATTAAGACAATAACGATTTTTACCTAGCAGAAGCTTGTCCTCGCCTTAGCATTTCAGTTAAATGGAACGTCCCTGCATCTCTTGTATAAATG
This sequence comes from Cuniculus paca, assembly GCA_004365215.1. Lineage (NCBI taxonomy): Eukaryota > Metazoa > Chordata > Mammalia > Rodentia > Cuniculidae > Cuniculus > Cuniculus paca. Next base: position 6,897 of record RJWT010048005.1, on the reverse strand, counting down.
AGAAAAACTTTACTGAAAAATAAGAGTAAGAAATATATACTTTGGAGTGCACACTATTCCAATAAGCTAATCTAATGCCAAAGTAAAGACATTCTTTGCAGTTTCCCAACCAAGACTAAACAGATGCCTTTCCGTTTGAGGGGGTGTCGCAGGGAACTGTCTGAGCAGTCGTCACACATGTACGCACAACAGAATTCAGCATAAACAACTGGGAAATCGCAGTCTGGCAGGAAATTTGTGATGAGCTTGTCTCCCTGAGTATACTCACAATCGCAAATACAGGGCTTGCTTGTTTTCCCCGACTATCCATTTCTCCACCCACAGCAAGGGGCTACAAAGACGGCATCCACAATGATACTCCTAGGAAACATTAATCATAAATATTTAAGTAGTACCTACTTTTCTTAAGGTACCTTGCATAGACTCTATTAACAGCAAAGAAAAGTATTTACTATGCTTCACTTTTGACTATGCAAGGCACTTCTCCCAGCAAGGCTACATTCCTTAATTCTCAACTAGATAACTAGGTACCTGTCCACTCCAGGGAATTCAAATTTTGAGAGAGAGAGAGAGAGAGAGAGAGAGAGAGAGAGAGAGAGAACCCTCAGCAATGATGACTTGTAGAAGATTGAGAAGACGCAGGGACTTTGGATAGAAATTCTAATAAGGATGATGTACAAAGGTTACCCATGCAAATCTCATTACTTGGTCATCTTGGAATTCAGGGACTTTCTGTCCCAACAGTTCTGTTGGGTGTGCTTCCTCCTCAGTAGCAGTCTGATGGTGGCTCTCCCACTGCAACACTATGCTTACCAAACACTGAAATGAAAAGGTTACTCCATCTCCTGCTTTTGTTTATTCTCCCCCATCTCTCAACCTCAATACCCATCAATCTGCCTGACTTACAAGCTTCCAAGCATCTTTCTGGTTTTAAGAGGTGTAGATGATATATGTAACTGAAAAGAAAGTCATTCTTCTTGCTCTATCATGGTATGCTGTAGTTGTTTCTATATATTTCCCATTATTCATTTTTAAAAGCCACCAGAATTTGGGTCTTTGAAATAGTTAAAGGAGGGAAAATACACAACCTCCTTTTCTTAAACAATAATAACAAAAAGGTTTTACCAACTTAATTGTCTGGGAAGTTATAAATAGAGAGTAATGAAGCCCAATCAACCTTAACTAGAAAAAATTCCCACAGATCTCGAAATACTTTTGTGTAGGACATAAAAACTAGAACTGATTAATGATCTCACAAGTCCAAATATAGAAGGTGAACTGCAGGTATCTACTGGTTCTTCCTTGTTTGAAGCACAGCTTGGGTCCTTATTCTTTGAAAGAAATCTGTATTTGTGAGCCATCAGACCTGCTCTGTCAAGCCTGCTTTTCGTTTTGGTGACTTACTGGCATCTGCTGACATGAATAGTGTTGACGAATTAATATATAAATACACATATGCAAGTTGAGAGCTTTGCTTGCTATCCAACTTCAGATGAAGAATAAAGGGGGAAAATAACACGAATTCACTTATCAAAACGATACACTGATAAATGTTCACTTATCAATACAAGGCTAGATTTTGGATTGTGTGACTCACAGTGAGATCAAAAGACATTTTAAACTTGCTTTATTTTTTATTGAGAAGTTTGGCAACTTGAGAAATAAACACAATTACCATTTAACCCTTCAGGTACCCATTTTCACTCTTAAAAGGTGCATTTGTGATTTTCTGTGGTTGAGAATTAGGGTGTGTTTTTTGCTCAAAAATATTACAATATGAAAAGGAGTGTATGCATCTAGATATTAATGTAGTAACCAACTGCTTACTAGAGCTTTTGGCCTTTATTGTAATAGACATAGTACCAAGTAGCCCCGTGCTGGTGACATTTGGATCAGAGATTCTTATCCTGAGAGTCTCTATATAAGCTGTCTTGATCATGTGCAAAGTCCTTCTCAAATTACTGTCCTAACAAACTGTCCTTTTTGTGTAAACTTTTGCATAAAGGTGAGGTGAGACTTTTCTTGTCCTCTTCTTGAAAACAGACACAATCAGTGTAGGGGAAACATCATTAAGCATTGTGTGTTGGAGTGAATTCAAAAGTTTCCTATAACAGGGCCAGGGACATAGCTCAGTGGCACAGTACCTACCTGGCAAGCGAGAGGTCATGAGTTCGATCCCTGGTACCAAAAAATAAGGACAGGAGAAGGCTATAAGTATGAAGTAAGACATGCTTGACCCAAACACAGTGTGAATTTACCTTTAGGGCTAGGGATATAGCTCAGCAGCACATGCACCTGCCTGGCAAGCAGAAGGTTCTGAGTTCAATTCCTGATACAAAAAAAAGTTTCCTAGAACAAACTCTCACTGAGGTCAGCAAGCTTTGCTGATGGAGAAAGTGGGTAACAGAGTAGGGGAACTTGCATCCCCTGCACCTGAATTCAGCTCTAAGTGTTACTATTGAAACTTAATAGTTGTATTGCATACAATACATTGGTTTTACCAAAAATAAAATGGGGAAGAGCTTTGGTGAAAATCTGAGTATCATCACGGCAGTTGTCATCACAGCAATTTTAACATCATATTCAATCAGGAAAGGAGGTAAGGCAGAGTGTAAATTAGATGAACTCAGGTAACTGTATTCAAATCCTCCTGTGAAAATTAAGGTGACCCATTGGTCCAGAGGAATCAAAACCTCATGGCAGATGAAATTTCCCAATTTTTGTCCTGAATCTGACCCACATATGTTTTATGGACTCAACCTCCTGGTTCCTTAATGTCCTCATTTATAGAATAAGAAAACAGGGTTTGTTTTCTATTTGGTGGTGTTATACAAAGATTAAATGAGAAGTGAAGATAAACATCCTTTATTAGCTGTAAAGACCTACACAATTATGATAATCATTATCCCTCCCCCAGAAGCCAGCATAGTGCCCAAACCTAACAGATATTAAATATTGTTTTCTGAACAAGTGAATGAATGACCAGATGAGAACTGCTCAGTTCACCTGGGTTGGGGTGACTAGGCCAATTATAGGGTCTAGTAGTTATGTTTTTTTAATTTTAAAGAAAACAAAAAACAAATGAAAGAGAATAATGCCAATCAAAACAAAACAATGAAGGCCAGGCGTGGTGGCACATGTCTGTAATCCCAGCACCCAGGAAGCTGAGGCAAGAGGATCGTTACAAGTTCAAGACCAACCTGGGCTACAAAGTGAGTCCAAGACTAACCTGAACTGCATAAAGAGACCTTGTCTCAAAAAAAAAAAAAAAAAAAGAAAGTGATACAGGACCTCAAAACGAGGTAATAGGAAATCAACAATGGCTACCATAATGCCTCTTGTTAGCTTCAAAATAGCTGCCCATATCATCAGACATAATAAAAACAAACAAAACAGAATAAAACAAAACAATGAAAGTGATACAGGACTTCAAAACAAGACAATTGTGATTGTTGATTTGTGAGAATTAGGAAATACATGTAAAATATCTACCATGCGGTATGATCATTTGTACCAATGAGTCTCACAGAATTGCTGTAACTTGTAGAGTGTGGCATTAACTTTCATAACTTCTGGCGTAAGCAGCTACCTTCACCCTACACTCTAACGTTTTCCCGGAATAGTCAGTGAAACACTGCATTCCCTCTCTCGAGTAGAAAAATCTTAGTCTGTTGGGAACAATCATTTTATCTGCTCTTTTCTTCAGCTCATTCAGTTCCACTGTATGCTTTTGTTTTCTCTAGCACATGTCACACCAACATCTTCCAGGGAGGTCCTCTGGGATGGGTATACCATACATAATTCAAGCATCCCCAGGGACCAAAAAAAATCCGAGTTTACCAAGCTCCCAGGGAAGAGCCCTGACAAGATGCTCGCTCATAAACGCAAATTCTAGCCAGAAGGTGGCACTGTTACAAAACTAATACAACAGTAAAATGTTTAACCTAAATGAATTGCTTTTGAAGCACTACATTTTCTGGAATTTGCTCGTACCCATATGCACACACACACAAGCGAAATAGATACTGGATCAAAGTTTATGTGGATAAAAGAATCAAGAAATGTATTTTCCTGCTAAAGATAATAATGGAATTACAATTGTAAAGCTGAACATGCATTTTAAAAGTTTGCCATCACAACAGCATAGCCCCTACAAAATTTATGATAGGGTCTGTAGTTTTCATTGAATACAGTTACTTACCTTTTCTTCATGAAAGTGATCATCCTGTTAGCTTCACTGAGATTTGCTGACAGGTTTTATCCTAAGCAACCTGCCCTTCAGTTAAATATTCCGGATGAAGTATGGGGTTCTACACATAGGAGGAGCCAGTGTGTCCCTGGGTTCCTGTGATGTCCAGCTGTTCTTCTTCCTTTACATGATTAATCTGTTCACATACAGAAAGAAGTGTGGACATATTAACTCCTTCTACCAATTCTTCTCACATCCACTTCCTTTTCAGGATAGGAAAAATTATCTTGAAGGCTGAGTTTGATCTGTTTCTCAAAAATTCATTATTTGAAATAAATTAAAATTCTTATCATGGGTGGTAGGCCTCTTCAATTTTTCATTCCACTGTTTTTCTTAGCTAAGTTTACTATGCACTATACCTGTATTACAAGCAAACCATAGGCACGATTTTCCAGTAGCTCTTTTCAGTCCAGTTCAGAGTAATGTGAATGTAGCGGTATGGAACTGACATTTATTGAGCATCTACTACATACCAGATTGTGACATATTCCCACTCTCTTCATTAAAAGATGACCTCTAAAACGAGACATTATAGTAACAAGTGTTGATTTCCTGTTATTTTGTTTTGAAGTCTTGTAATGCTTTCATTCTTTTGTTTTGACTTTAGTCTGTTTTCTATTGTTTGATTTTATTGTGTGAAGGTAAGGACAGATATTTTGAAGAAAACAAGAGACATTATGGCAGTCATTGTTGATTTCCTATTGTCTGGTTTTGAAGTCCTGTAATGCTTTCATTCTTTTGTTTTGATTGGTTTTATACTGTTTTGCTTTGTTGGATTGTATTGGGTGTGAAGGTAAGGACAACTATTTTGAAGAAAACAAGAAACATTATGGTAGCCACTGTTGATTTTCTGCTATCTTGTTTTGAAGTCCTGTGTTGCTTGCATTGTTCTGTTCTGATTTGCTTTGTTCTGTTTTGTTTTATTCCCTTTAAAATAAAAAAATAGAGCTGGACATGGTAGTGCACGCCTGTAATCCCAGAACTCAGGAGGCTGAGGCAGGAATATCATGGCGAGTTTGAGACCAGCCTGGACTACAAAGTGAGCTCAAGGCCAGCCTGAACTGCAAAGTGAGACCCTATCTCAAAAAGACAAAAAAAAAAAGAATAAATAAATAATATAAAATAATTAAATTAAATTAAATTTTAAAAATAAAATAGTATGATCCCTATATTGTGAAGTAGGCTTGGTAATCACTTTTTTGCAAATGAATAAATAAGGTAAATTTAACCAAGGCACCATAGCCAATAAGCAAGAGACTTTATACTGCATCTGAATTCAGGTTGTTCCAGTAAACTGTGTTGGTCTTCTATACAATTCTCTCTGTTTTGTTGATGTTGCTGCTGCTTGTGAGTTTGTGGATGACCAGTTACTACTTACTAGATGATGAAAGTAAAATAAAATTAGAAAGCAAAAAGTGAAAAGAATAGAATTTAATTTGAACTAATATGCCTATGGAATAGACAAATTCAGAAGTTTCCTGACTAGAAATCTGGAGGGACAAATGAGCCCTGGGGAATCTCTGAAGGCTGTCGAAGGGTGGCTTCAGTGGAGCCACCTTCTGAAGGCGCTAGGCTGAGACAGAAGAAAGCCGGATGCCCAGGCTGGCTGAGTAGCATGTGAGTTCTCATCCCCAGGTTGCTCACACTGCATGACATTGAACATGAACTGAGAGCGTCTGCAGAAAGTGGACTCTTGTTTTTGTCCTATGCCTGTCCAAACACAGCATGCAGTAAATGTCCAGTAAATACTTGTTGAGCAATCTAATACTTCAAAAGATGTTTATCATGCCCCGCAGTGGACTGATAACAGAGGGAACGGAGGGCCCAGCTTCCAATTCTCGCTGTATTGTTAATAGAAACGATTTACCAAGTACTTACTGCATACCAAGTCCGATCTTGGTGCTTTATGCACAGCATCTTATTTAGGGCCAAGCATTTTCTGTGAACAACTGGATTCCCTGTTGGAGGAGTGAAACGGTGACCATAGCGATGCATTCTCTCCTCGTATGCTCTAAGAGTCAAGCAAGGGAGGCCTCACTTCATACCTCTAGTCCTACAACCAGTGCGGTTATAAAAGCCACTCCTTTGCCAGCTGTCACACCCACACTTCGCCCTGCCAAGGCATGTACCTGTCTTGTCTTCAAAACAGGACTCCATTTCCCTTCTCCTAGCTCCACTGATTGCTATTGCAACTTTCCAAGTGAAAGGTCATGAAAACCCCGCTTATCATTTCTGTATTGTATCTACTGTAACCCAAATTTTGTCCTACAGAGCAAATCTGAGTGGATTGAGCCTTCGTTTCTTATTTCATTCATAATCCCCCCGTAGTCAGTGCTTTGCCTATTTATGCCTCCTTCACCAAAGAGTTTGGAAAGAGCTTACAGCAGGGGACACATTTTTAAACTGGAAAACCTTAGGGAAGAATTTTTTCAAAGTATGAGTGTGCAAAGGCACTATTAGAGAAAAACCCTACAACATATGTGCCAATTTTAAATAGCTTGGCAAGGAAGAGCACCCTCGTAAGATGGCATTTGAACAAAGCATGAAGTGAGAAAAAACCATGGGAATACCTGCAGGAAGAGCGACTCAGGCCCCAGGGAACACAGCAAGGTAGCTACTGGCTGGAGAGGATAAGCAGAGTGAGACGC
>RJWT010048004.1:0-11211 GCA_004365215.1 Cuniculus paca | reverse complement strand
ATCCGGCTCCAGGCTGAGGCACTGCCAGCCACCACCTTCTTCTTTGTTTAAATTCTTTTTTTTTTCTCTTTGTGGGCTTCAATTCATATTTTAGATTCTTCCTTGGTCCAGGGGACCCACTTGCTTCCTTCTTGTCCTCTCCATGATGTGATGTTCCAGCATCTGAACTGTTTCTCTCAGAGAGACTGTTTACTCTGCTGCTTACTGTTCCGCCATTAAAAATAAAATTTTTTAAAAAAAGAGAAGAGGAAGCTAAGCTATTTTTAACAACCAACTCTTGTAATAATTAATCCAGTTCTACAAAATGTAACTCAGTCCTGGGAGATGTACTAATCCAATCTTGAGAGAATTAATCCAGAAAGACATTAATGTAGTCATAAGGATGGTATCCACTGACCTAATCGCCTCTGAGACTTCGCCTCTTAATGGTCCCACTGCTCTCAAAACTGTTATACTGGAGACCAATCTCCTAGCAAAAGACCTGTGGGCAACAAGGTGTCAAGCCTAGCTAAGACTCAACAGAGAAAGAACATTTTTTCAGCAAATGATTTTGGAAAAACTGAATTTCCACAAGTAAAAGAAGTTGTACCCTTGCTTTAAACTATATACAAAAAGTAACTCAAGTTAAGACCTAACTATAAGAACTAAAACTTTTGAACAGAGGAAAAGCTTTATGACTTTGTATTTGGCACTTTAGATACGACACTAAAAGCATAGGCAACAAAAGAAAATGGACAAACAGAACATCAAAAATAAAACCTTTTGTGCAAAGTATCAAGAAAATAATTAGAAAAACCACAGTATAGGAGAAAATATTTGTACATGTATCTAATAGGTCTAATGTCCATAATATATAAAGAACTGCTACAACTCAACAAAAAGAACAAGGGTGGAGTATAGCTTAGTGGTAGAGCACATGTTTTGCATGGATGAGGCCCTAGGTTCAATCACCCTACACATGCGTGCACGCACACACACACACACACACACACACACACACAAGCCCAATTTAAAAGGGGAATAGAGAGAAGCCATGCTGGGTGGGGTGAGTACAAGAAGCCAATTTGCCCTTCCCATGAGCCACACAAACCATGTGGGGCCCAGGAAGAGAGACAAGCCAGTCTGCCCTTCCCACGAGTTGTGAAGATGTGCTGGGTCTGGGAGTACAACAAGAAGCCAACTCACCCTTCCTGTAAGCTGACTGGTACATGGGTTGAGAATCAAGAACATGGCGCCTCCCCCATCCCCCACCCCCCACCTACAAGCAAATGGCTGATTCAGAGGACAGGCTGAGTTGACAGCAATGAGGTACAAAAACAACTAAATGCTTGTATTGTTTGACTCTGCAGGCCTAAGGCCAGTACTTTGAGCATCTATTAGGAGGATAACAATACGCAATATAGCAAATATGGAGGATTTCCTTCTGTTTTCTTTTTGAAATGTAGTATTGTTCTCATTCTTTTGTTTTATTCCAATTTATCATTTTGTTTTATTCAGTGTTCTGTTTTGATTCGTTTTACTACTTTGTTTTGTTTGATTTAACTGTGTCTAACGGTGTGGACAGCTATTTTGAAGATACCAAGAGACATTATGGTAGCCATTGTTGATGTCCTATTATCCTGTTTTGAAGTTCTGTACAACTTTCACTGTTTTGTTTTGATTGGCTTTATTCCATTTTATTTTCTTAGGTTTTAGTCTCCTTAAAATAAAAAAAGGTGTAAAAATTGAATAGGCATTTCTCCAAAGTTATTCAACATCACTAATAATTATGAAAATGCATATTAAAACCACAATGAGATACCACTCACAACCATCTGAATGGTTACTATTTAAAACAACAACAAATTCTGTGGAAAATAACAGGTATTGGCAAATAAAAGTAGAAATTGGAAGTGCACTATTGGCAGGAGTATAAAGAGTGCAGCCATTAAGGAAAACAGTATGGTAGCTTCTCAAAAAATTAAAAATAGCATTATTAGAGGGTTGGGCCATTTCTCATCTATCTATCTTCTGAAAATCAGAAGCTGGGTCTCAAAGAGATGTTTGTACATCCAAGTTCACAACAGCACCCTTCGCAAGAGTCAAAATGTAGAAACAAAGTCTACTGCATGGTTAACAAAATTAGGTATATTCATATAATGAAATGTCATTTGGTCTTAAAAAGGAAATAAATCCTGACATATGTGAAAAGTCAAACTAACTTTGAGATGTTATGCTGAGTGAAATACACCAGTCACAAAATTACAAATAGTGTAGGTTTGCACTTATGTGAGATTATCTAGTGTACTCACAATCAAAGCAAAATAGAATGGGAAATAGTTGTCAGTGGGTACAAAATTTCAGTCTCTTAAGGATGAAAAGTGTTCTGGAGATGGATGGTGGTGATGATTCGATAATAATGTGAATGTACCTAATACAACAAAATCAGACATTTAAAAAAAATTAAGACTATAAATTTTATGTATATCTTACAAAAAGAATAATTTTAAATGACACCTTATGAAAAAGGGATCTAAGTTTCTGTAGTCAACAAACGTTCTTTTAGAAGTGTTTCAGGTAGTTAATTAGTAAAAATACTGAATTTTTTAATTTAGTGGGATTTGTGATACTAGCTTCTCATCATTTGTGAGCTCACCTTTTACTCTAAGTATACTAAATGGGAGGTCTTCTATGACCTTTTAAAGAATATGTATCTCTGTCCAAAAGTCCTAGCAAAATTTAATAAGAGAAGTTCACCAAGGTAATTCAGGTGAAAAAGGAAAGCCTAAATTTTATATGATCTTGTATCAGTAGAAGTCTAGTAAAAAAAAAAAGGGTAGGAGAGATTAAAAACAGCACCAAACAAACTTAAATACTGTTTAATAAGGCACATTCATTCTAAATACAAGTTTATGTTTCATGAGGGAGGATAAAAATTTCAACAATACTGTGCTGACCCTAGGGGGCAGCATACTACTTATAAAACTTCAGTACCTAAAATGTCCAATACAGCAATTGTCTTCAGCACCAACAATTTCTTGTACTTATATACACTGGGTTTTAAAACACATAGGTGGAGAACACACAGTGTCCTAGGAGTGCATATACTATGTTTTCAACCTATTTTTATATATGGTGCATAAAAAGATACTAATTTTATTTTTATGACTCAAGAAACAGGCTTATAGAGGTGACACAATCTTCTCAGTCACATACTAGAAACTGCAAGATCTAGTGCAACACACACCAGAGGCTGCAATTATTCTACTAAACCTCAAAGACTCATTTAACTGAATATTTATTAAGCACTCACTATGTTCTAGGCACTATGCTATGTAACAGGAACCCACTAGAGCTATATTAATGAAGTAGCAACTACCTGAAAAACAATTTGAAATTTTTAAAGTGATAAATGCTTCACAATACTACTTCTAATAGTATTACTACTAGTAATAATGTACAAATCTCTAATATTAATAAAGTACTACTTAAACATTAAAATGTATCAAATGTAATTTCCTTTTATAAGATTGTAAGTTCCTTAAACACAGAAGTCATCCAGTACACTTTTGTATTCTCTTACATGCTTAGGATTGAGCTTTGTACTCAGTACAAAAAGTATGTGTTAATTATACAGAAGCATCAGTACCAGTACCTCTCCTTCCCTCAAATGTCCTTCCCCAAATGAGTTTCTAGAACACTGGTAGCCAGTTTAATGTCCAGGAAGAATACTGGAAACCCCTTTAGGGAAACTAACCAACAACCTAAGAAAAGATTTAAATCCTAAAGCTTACAGCCCAGCAATGGAACTACTGAAAACACATACTCATACACTGGGAGGTTTTATCATCAGCCTTTTCATATCTTTCCTACCACTACAACACACTATGTAAGCTACATAAAGATATACTTGTATCCTCTAAACATATAGAATGTAAGTTAATACCCTAGTGCTCATGTTATATAAGACTGCCCCTGTGCTGCCTCTCAAGATATCTTTTCTTTCTCCTTTCCTTTCCTTTTTTTATTGGGGGGGGCAGTACTGGAGATAGAACCCAAGGCCTGCCGCATGCTAGCCCAGTTTTTCCCATTTTCAATCTATCATACACTGTTGGCAGATTCTACTTTCCAAAAACAGCAGCAACATTATTTCCAGAGCCACACAACTACACTGTAAGAGGTAGAGTTTATGTCCTTTGTTCTATGAATTTGGGCATACTTTTGTGATTAAATGTATAGCAGAAATGAACCAGGTATGGTGGCACACACCCGTAATCCCAGCACTCAGGAGGCTGAGGCAGGAGGATCACTCCAAATTCAAGGCCAGCCAGGACTATATAGTGAGTTCAAGTCCAGCCTGAACTGCATAGTGAAACCCTGTCTCAAAAAGACAAAAACAAAACAGAAAAACAAAGTTTGGAGAAACAATCTGACTGAATGGCATTAGAATTATCTACAGGGGAAAAAAAAAGTATCTATAAAGTACAGTTTTATAGTTTAGATCTGAAATCCCCCCAAAAGGGCTCATGTGTAGGGCTTCTTCTGGAGGGTGGGAAGACCAGGTGATGCTGTACTCACTGGTGAATTATCCAAAGCTAAGTATGCTGTTGAAGGTGTGGCCTGGTCAGAAGTAGTAGGTAATGGGGGTGTGACCTAAAAGGGCATATGTTGCTTCTTTTTTTTTGGTGGCACCGGGAATTGAACTCACGACCTTGCGCTTGCCGGGCAGGTGCTTAGACCGCTAGGCTAGATCCCCAGCCCTGTTTTTGAGACAGGGTCTCACTATGCCGTTCAGGCTGGCCTTGAGCTCACTTTGTAGCCCAGGCTGGTCTCGAACTCACAACGATCCGCCTGTCTCAGCCTCCCGAGTGCTGGGATTACAGGCGTGAGCCACCACGCCCGGCTGCGTATGTTGCTTCTTGACCTTTGCCTTCTCTCACTTTTTGGCCACAAAGTTGTGAGTACCACTCCTCAGCCAGATCCTTCCACCCTGTGTTTTCTGTCTGGGAGCCAACCAACCAGGGACTGAAAACATGAATCAAAATAAAGCTGTCCCTTAAATTGTGGGTGCTGGATATTATGTCTGTGATGAAAGAGTGACTTAAAACACATGGCAAGGAAAGAAAGGTTTACTAAAGGTGGGGATGGTGACATAGCTCAGTTGGCAGAGCATCTGCCTAGCATTCCTGAAACCCTGAGTTTGATTTTGGGGTGGGGGTGGGGGTCAGTCATTCTACTAAGCAGACATTTTAAAAACTCTGACCCATCGCATTAGGTCACCCTGTTTGAAAGCAAAGGTGTGCTGATTAAACACCATAAAGGTGGATGGACTGATCCATAAAGATGGATGGCTGCTGTACTACAGAACCTTCCACCCACCTTATTTCGACTCCATAAACACCACAAAAGTTTCTGATCTCTCCCTCTTCTAACACACACACACACACACACACACACACACACACACAGAAGATATGGCAAAATTTTAACAACTCTTGATTTTCAGTGACAAGTATAAAGTGTTCATTGTATACATCATTCTTTTAATTCCTTGTTTGAAAGTCTTCAAAATAAAATTGATGAAAACTAAAATTAATAAAACTTTCATAAAATGACACGGATTACTACTTATTCTATTTATCTATGGAACCTCATGATATAAACAACATGTCTAGTCCAGTTAGCAATCCTACTATGCCATTAGTTTGACCTAACTTTACATGTTACCAATTAACACACTTATATAGCTGTAACTCAGTTTTGTTTTTTTTCTAGGATGACTGTATATCTGTACCTGCATCTCCACCTATGTATCTGTACTTTTCTCCCTTAAGTGTGCATCACAGTCACTTAAGGATCTTTTGAAGCAGATATCTAGAACTCACCTGCAGATTTTGAAAAAAATAACAAGTCCTCTAAGTGATACTCATATGAGTAGTCCATGGCCCACACTTTGAGAAAACACTGATATAGTTCTGATTTTCAATGATGGGTGATTTTGTCCTTCAGGGAACATCTGTGGCAATGTCTGGAGACATTTCCGATTGTCACAATGGAGTGGGGGTGGGAGGAGTATGCTACTGGCATCTAGAGGGTAGGGATGCTGCCAAATAGTATACAGTACACAGCATAGCATCCCCACCCAACCAACACAACCAAGAATTATCTGGTCCAAAATGTTTATAGTTCCAAAGCTGAGCAACTGCGATCTAGAGAGTGTTTTTAACAAACTACAGAAAGAAATTTAGTGATGTCTTTTTTGCCTAAGCTACTGTAATGCAAGTAAAAGAAAATGAAAAAGATGAGGCATTGGACTGACACTGTTAGAAAATACTACATTTTTTGTTTCGTCTGCTTTTGTGGTACTGAGGATTGAACTTGGACATACTAAACAAGAGCTCTATCACTGAGCTACATTTCAGTCTTTTTTTAATGGCAAAGATATTCCTCCTCTTGGATGGGGGCAAGGAGGAGATATAGTATAGTACTTGAGACTTGTGATTGCTTTAACCAATAGAATACAGTACATGTGGTGCTACACGACTTCTAAAACACCATCAGAAAAGGCTGTTAGTTTCTATCTGGCTCTTCTGGAATACTCAATCTGAGGATGTCTGCTTTCAGAACCCAGTTAACATGCTATAAGAAGTCCAAGCCATATGGAGAGACCACACATCAAATGAATAGCCTCAGCTGAGCCCAACCTTTAGTCATCACATATAGGAAGAAGCAATCTCAGAGTAGATCCTCCAGGTCCAAGTGTTTCAACCCAAAGCTATTTCCAGCTGAGCAAGTAGATACTGTGAAGCAAAAAGACCATCACTCCTGGGCTACCTTGATTCCTTATTCACAAAATCTATATGATGATCGGTGTATGTTATTAAGTGTTGGCATGGTTTGTCAGGAAGCAATAACTGGAAAGTCTCACATTCTATCACTTAATTCCTAAAACAATGACGGTTATATTTCCACATGCTGAAAATTAAACCTAGACCATATCTTTCATCATGTACTAAACTAAAATCAAAACAGATCACAGACTTAAATATTAAAATAGAAATACTTAATCTGATAGAATAGGGAAAGCTCTTGAAGACACACGTGTAGGCAAAGACTATGAACAAAACCACGATCACACAGAAAATATTACACAAAATCAACAACTGGGATCTCCTTAAATTAAAAAGGTTTTGTACAGTAAAAGAAACTACCAACACAGTGAAGAAACAAGGATGGGAAAAAATTTAACCAGCTGTGTCCTAGACAAAGGACTAGTATCTAGAATATATACAGGTCTCAAAAAATCCGACACCTTCCCCAAATTTAAAGACTCAATTCAAAAAATGGGTATCTAAAGCAAACAGACCCTTCTCAAATGAAGAAGTACAAATGGCAAATAAATATATGGAAAAATGTTCAACATTACTGGTCATTTGAGAAATGCAAATTTAAACAGCACTAAGATTCCACCTTGCTCCAGAAAGAATGGCTATCATCAAGAAACCAACCAGTAACAAATGCTGGCAAGGGTGTGGGGAAAAAGGAACCCTTCTCCATTGCTGGTACAACCACTGTGGAAATCAGTGGTTATTACTGGAGATTCCTCAAAAAACCAAAACTAGAGGTTCCATTTGACTCGGCTATTCCCTTTCTAGGCATTTTTGAAAAAATGGTAAGCACATCATAGCACTGCAATATACACGCACCCTTGTTTATAGCAGCACAATTTAATAGCTAAATCTTGGGAACACCCTAGATGCCCGTCATCAGATGAATGGAGAAGGAAAATGTGGCTTTTATATACAATGGAGTACTACTCTTGCCATAAAGAAGGGTAAACCTGGAGACATTTTTAGGTAAATGGATGTACCTCAAGACCGTACTTTCAAATGAAATAAGATACATATTTAAATATCACAATGTTTTTCTGGTATGAGAAACCAAAAGTGCAAATGAGGAACAAAATGGATGACAGATATTGGAAAGTATCTGGAAAGTAAAGGAAAAATATTGGAAAGTAAAGGGGAAAAAAAATGTTCAAAATGAGAAGGGGAACAAGGACGGGGGCCTGAGGGGAATGGAAGGAAAGGAAAAGGAAAAAAATGACAGTAAAAGAAAAAAATGAAAACAAAGCTTTTGTAAAAAAGGAGGGGAAGTAGTGTTGAAGGGGAGGGGAATGGGGAAAAAAAGAATGAAGATATATTACATACAGGTACAAATTCCGTATGATAAATGTGATCTTTATGTGTATCAAAAGTGTACCAATAAAATTATTTTTTTAAAAACTAACATTTCAAGCAGGGCATGCTAGTGCATGCCAGTAATCCCAGCACTTGGGAGGCTAAGGCAGGAGGATCGTTGCAAGTTCGAGACCAGCCTGGGCTAAAGTGAGCTCAAGGCCAGCCTGAACTACACAGCAAGACACTATCTCAAAAAGACAAAAAAAAAAAAAAAGTTAAAAAAAATTTCATTTCACTATTCTAATCCCCCAATAAGGATTAACTGGCATATCTAAATTTACAACAGGCAAAAATAGGAGTAGCCCCTAAAATCAGAACTATTTATTCAAAAAGAACATATAGTTTCCACTACCACATGATTTCTACTTCCTCATGAAAAATTTATTCTTACTTTTGTAAGTCATCTAAGGAAGAATCTAAATTAACTGACATTAACAGTATCATTGAAACAATCCTTGTTGGCAAATCTTCAATTTGATCCATTGCACTGTACATACTGTACCCCTTTCCGTGTAGCTTTTTTAAAATTTTACTAATACATGTTAGCAGTACATTCACTGTAGGGGATTGATACATGTGCATGATACATTTCAATTTCCTTCTTTTCCCCCTTTCCTATGCCCTCCTTTTATTTTTCCAGCATCAGATTCATTTATTTATAAGTCATTATAAACTTATATACAGATTGAAAACCAGACTGGTAGGCCAAGGAATATATAAAACATGTCAGAAAAATGTATTAAATCAAGGTACACTTTTAGATACATTGTCTGCACTGAATTACAAAACTTTTTTCTCCTTTTTTCTATTATGCCTTTTATTTTGTATTGTTGAGTTTTTCATATAAGAGAAACCATGTGATATTTAAGCATGTGTGTTTGAATTACTGTTTTCCTCAATCTCCTTCTCAAAACTACCCTTAAAAATTTTAAAGGGAAAAGTAGTAAAGCCAAATATACTGAAAGGTATGTTAAACTAAGAGCAGAGAGAATAACTAACTGCTTATATGTGTTAGTGATATTAATAGAAAAAGGATTTCGGGCAGACTAAAAATCAGTATTCATTTATTTGATTTAGCATAACCTTTCTTTTCTTAACCTCTCCCACTAGCTTCTTAAGTCAATGTCCAAAGGGGAAAATGTCCTTATCATGAAAATGAATAAACGCAAATGAATGGGCAAAGCAATGAAAATAGGACAGCCATTCAGTCGATTAAACTCTCAAAATAAAATATTTCTATGTTACTATGCTGCACTTATTCAGAATTCAGCAAAGAGTTTTCAAAGCCAAAGGCAAAGGTAAATCTTTTCTGCTAACAACTGCAGTTACATTTGTAATACTTAGTAAGCCACTGATGCACTGTAAGTAACATTCTAATTCTGTTACTATCTAGCTCTGACTTCTTAGTATCACTCCATTTTTCTGAGCCTCAGTTTCTTTACCTGTAAAATAATAAAACTTTTTATGATCTACAATCTCTATTGTCCTATATGATAGCCATGCCATATATGACTGAGTGAGCATTTGCAACATGGCTCATATGACTTCAAGAATTCTTTTTAAGGCTGAGGACTGAACTCAAAGTGTGGCCTATGCTAAGTGTGGCCTATGCTAAGCAAGCACTCTTATCACTCTTAAGCTCTACTGTCAGTCCAGGAAATTTTTTTTAAGTTCAATTTAAATGGTCACATTTTTCTGGTGGCTACATAATGGACAGTACAGAACTACATGATCTCTAAGTACCCGTCTAGTTCCAAAACTCAACCACTTTTAATTTCCAAACATTTTTTTTAAAGTCCTTTCTCCCTAAAATTGAGTAATCACATGAACCTATATATCACATTGATAGCACAACCAACCATATGGGGGGGGGCTGCCTGATCATTCTAGTAATTGTAAAGCACAATATTCTTGACCAGAATTGACACACTTTTTAAGCAAATAAAAAATATTTCACGGTTTACAAATCACATGATCTCTGCTGGAACTACTTAATTCTACCTTTGTAGCATGAATCAGCCACAAGCAACATATAAACAAGTGAATGTGGCTATGTTCCAATAAAGCTTTAGTGTTACTGAAGTCTGTATTTTACGTAATTTTCACGTCATGAACACCATGTCTTTTGAATTTTTCAGTCATTTAAAATGTAGAAAGCATTCCGAGTTCACAGGTCACACAAAAAGAGGTGATCATCAGATTTTCCCCATCTGCCATAGTTTGTTGGCCTCTGCTCTTGACTACATAACCACAGCAGAATACATTCTGAGGACAAATCAAAAGAAACGTAAGAAACCTTGAAATTTACTTTTTGTTGTTAACTGCATCTTTGGGTTTTCTTTATGGATGGCTTGTTTATTTTGGTAAGAGATAGGGGTCGCACTATGTTGCCCAAGTTGGCCTTGAACTACCTGATGAAAAATATGTTAATATTGCTGGGAACTCTGATGTTAGGAGCTAAGAGGTTAGATTTAACATGGGAGATGTAGAAGTACTGGATCAGAATTAGAGGTACTGATACAATTTCATTTTTTAAAAGTATATTTGCTATCTCTATGCCCTATTTGAACCTAGAAGCAAAAATAAACACTGAACAAATCTAACCCCCTACATTCTACTGCCCATCAAAGAATCAGGACTCTGGGAGAAATGCTTAATTCCAGAGCTAAGGCAAGGAAAATACAAGCTGAGGCTAAAATAATCTGTGTTTGCAAGTACAGAAGTCCTCAGAATCTAAATGAGGAAAAGTCAAAGAACAGAAGAGGCAGTTTAAAGGGTTACCTACTAGCCAACTATGAGACAATTTAAATTCCAAAATAAGTAAGACTAGCTGGGCATGGCAGTGCGTGCCTATAATCCCAGCACTTGTGAGCCTGAGGCAGCAGGCTCACCTTCAATTTGAGGCCACTCTGCACTACACAGTGAGCGCAAGGCCAGCCTGAACTACAAAGTGAGACACTGTGGAGAGAAGAGGAGAGGAAAGAAGAGGGGA
>RJWT010048003.1:0-11218 GCA_004365215.1 Cuniculus paca | reverse complement strand
AAGATTGACCTAGTATCATGACGGATGCTCAAATAAAGCACTATTGTGAATCAGAGGATGAAGACATTATATCAATCTTATGGAAAGTTTTATTTGCAGACATAAATTTGGCAGCTTCAAAAAATGCAAAAAATATATACATGTTGAAGTTAGGAGAATACTGGGAAAATATCCCAATTAAAAGTCAAAGTTCCTACATGTTCTGTACTTCTATTTTGCAACCTTTTTTACAATTGTAAAAATGCATATTTTTAAAATTTAAAATATGATTTTTCCTAAAATAATGTAGATGCTATGAAAGGAAAGAAAGATTAGATCAACTTTACTTACCACTGTATCCCCAATAGACTGTTACTAGCACATACAGGATTCAATAAATATTTGTGAACAAAAGAAAAAAATGCAATGAAGTGCAATGCCACACAGCACAGTACAGTACAATAAAATACAATACAATACCAGACAGAAGAAAAGTTGGATCAAAGAAACATAGATAGGAGGGGAAAGTAGCTATGTGTACCAAGGTGTTAGTAGTAGAAGGCTGACAAAGACTACTGGAGCAACATCAAGGCGTAAAATTAATGTCAAGGCTTCTGTATCTATTGGCCTTAGAAAGCTGTATTAACTAGCTTTTCTAACTCTGAGAGTTGTCCCTTGTAGCTTGCTACCTGCTGTTTCACTACTGGTTGCCTTCAACCTGCCTTACTTTGCCATGGACTGTTTATCCTATGTGATGCCACTCTACTTTGGAGCTAGCTAAGTATGGATTGAAACCTGTATGAGCTGTGATCTGAAATAAATCTTTCCTCCTTTAACTTTGGGTGTTGAGTATTTTGTCAAAGCAATGAGAAAAGTAACAAAGACACACCTCCATGACCCATCCAGACACAGCTAGAAGTGTGCCTTACTAATCCCCTCAATGGCTCCCAAGCCAATCAAGTTGACACAATGAAACTTCTGTATGAAGGAAAGCCTTCACAAAGCTACAGGTGTATTTGATGCATGGTATGTAGTAAATGCATTGGAAAACCATGCATGTTAGAAAGATCAATGACTGCATGTGTAACCTGAGGGAAAGGAAGGTAAGCATGATGATAGGTAAACTTTTAGGAGATGGTTATATTTGTGGGCTTGAAAAATGGAGGTGGGTGTTAGGTGGAGGAGCATGCAGAGAAAATTTACAGGACTCAGGAAATGATAGGATGCAGGATAATTTAAAGATAATTCTAGGATTCTGGGTTTAGTAATGAAAACAGGTACACACACACACACACACACACACACACACCAGAAAGAGAAATTATTAACCACCTTTTCCAACAAGTCTAGTGCCCTTTTCCATGGGCAATTGATAAAAAGCCAGGCGAGTATCATGTTCAATATAAATTCAGGCTGCCTTAAACTAGATCTAAGTAATGTGATCCCAACCCAGGGATAAGACTCCTTACTACTTCCATGAATAAACCATCAATCTTAAGCTGCAACATTGTAAGCACAATTTTCTTTCATACAGAAAGAGTATCTTTGTACATATGAACAACATAATGTCTTTCTTAATTTGTTTTCATGTTGATGTAACCTCCACTTTATATGAAAGTTGCAAAAACACAAAAGTTTCATATAGCATTTACCCAGATTCTCTGGATGTTGGTGTTAGGTTTTTTTCTCTTCCTCTTTTCCCTCCTCCTACTGTCATTAAAGAGCTACATAGGAAGATTTTGAACTATTGGTTTTTCTCCCTACTGTGTTATTCCAAGAATATCAATTTATCTCCTTTCTCACATCACCACATCTACTGAGCATAAAAAAATTGTATCTCATAGGAAAATAACACGCAAGAAAAAATTCAAAATCCTAGTCCTTTTTTTAACTCTAATTTTCCTTTCAAAACTATATCTAGAGACTATTTCATATTAAAATTTTAAAAAATTGATATCCAAGGTACCAGTGAATAGAGATTGGAAATATAAATGGGTTTAAAGTGACAGATAAGTAGACTCAAAGCAAGAAAGAAAAATGCAGAATCATGAAAGGAATAGGCAGAAGTATCAGCCCCAAAACAATTCTTAGGGAAAAGAGATAATTCAAACTTGTAGACATACTCCTTAAATATGGCCAAATTGAAATAAGACCCACTTGGAAGGTTGGACAATACTTTCATTCTTTCCCTGAGAAAAATGTTTACATTATCAAAATTTTAATGATCAGAAACATCTAAAAATGAGAGGACAGGAAGACCAAAATAGGCTCTGTTCCATCTTTAATGCCATCATCTACAGCTAAATTCACCTTTACAGCAGTGTTAGTTGATTCCATATATTGCACCACTGTTTGAGAATCCATTTCCCTAAACCTAGCCATAATAATTACAGTGTTCAAAGGTGACTGATGAATATGCTACTTAGACTGAACGTGATCTCCTTCTCTCCAGTTTTCTCCCATGAATGCCATTATATGTCAAAGCTTGAAGAAATCTTATAGCTTAGGTAGTCCTACCCTTTCAGTATACATTTGAGAAATCTCAAACTCAGCGAATTAATGTGATCTTCCCAGCATCCTGCAGCAAGTCAGCAGCAATTCACATTTAGAATTCCGACCCAACACATACGCTACTCATTTCTACTCGTTGATTTTCAGCCAATACACTGAAGCCAACTGAGAAGGACTCAGGAGATGCAATATAAACATAATGATGTGAGCTGTATCATGAATTAAACTGCATTTGAAAACTAGCAGCCAAATATACTTGATAACATAACTGTGAAATGAATTAAGTCCCTGAAACAGTAAGTTTTCTTGATGGGGTAAAATCTGCTTCCTTAAGGTAACTACTTGGTAAAAACAGCAGATAAAAATATTTCCCCCTTGCAGGCAGGTAGATCCCAAAAGAAAAGAAAGAGAAACTAAGCCATTCATGCCAGATTCCTTTTCCCAAACTCATCAGTCAGATAGGCAACCCTCTCGCAGTTCAGATGAAGATGGAGTTAATTAAGAGAGGTAGAAGAAGATGTCCGGAATAATTCACTACTGAAGATCCTTCCACAAAGACTGCAGGGATCCAGAAGAAATAAGCCTTCTCCCTAACATGCTGGATCGAATGTGTCAGATATTAGTGAAACTAATTTTAACACCATGCTCTGCCTAAACAGGGAAATTTATTCTCTATTTCTCCAAGTTATATTTTGTCACACTGTTAAATAGAATTTCCCAGAGTATCTGCAATAAGATCAAATAGCAACTTCATTGTGCTCCAGCTCTATAATATTTGAAATACAGAGATGCCTTCCATTCTCAAAGCTTTAGGAAGAAATCAGCATTCAAAGAGCAAAGTTCCCTTCTTACTAAAGTCCAAAGAAATTAATTGAATCAATTAGTTATTTGGCATTTTAAGAAATTTTAAGACACAATATATTTTAAGCAAAATACCCTAAACTTGAAACATCTCTCAATATATCATTCTTTAATTTCTCCTATAAAGATTTTCAATACCTAAGGAAAAGTAAGAATTTCCACAGTATCTACAAATAGACTTTATTTACTATAATGAGTGCATTTTACCAGAGTCTCAAAAGCCATGCAAACCTAATTTCAAATAACAGCATTTCATAATCTCTCTTTTCTAGCTAATTCAAAGAATCAATAAAGACAGAATACTATTTTGGCATCACCCTCACACCCACACAGTTAGCACAAATCTTGAGTTCTTAAATCACTTAACCTAGGTAACAATTTGTCCTACTACTCAATTGCCACAAGGATAACAGATAGTTATAGGTATGTGGGGTCATGAGCAGCAGGTCCTCTAAGAACCAGTAGGTTCAGTCTATTTACACTGTTTAGAATCTACAGGATGGGATAAAACTCATTTAGTAGAAATCATCTATCAAATGTTATTGATGTATTTATTATAGCTGGGGGACTGCACAACTGTTTACTATCTACTTTCTTAAAAGGATGCATGTATAAAACCCTTGTCTTCCACCAAAGCATATCAATACTCACTTATGTGAGTTCCCCTCTTCATTAAAAACCTCTTAATTTTCATGGCACTCACTGCTCCTAGCACATCTGATGATGTGAGTGCTGCAACTTCCACATCACCTTTGTGATCAAGTACATCTCATTTCCAAGATGATGGCTCTTGGTTCTGGTTGGGAATTCCTTAGGTCATAAGAAAACTGCCTATTTGGCTTCTCCTTATCTAAATATTTCTTTCTGTGAAAGTCACACTAAGCACATTCTAGGAGTATCACTGCTAGTGATATTCTGAAATGTTTGTTTCAGGGTTCAAATGAGGACCACTTCATCTCCCATGAGCCACTCAAGGCATTGTCTTGGCTCCTTTACATGCCGTTGGTCTTGAGTAGTACTTCTTTCCACTACATCTTATTCTTCAGTAGTAAATTATGCCTCCAATGTTTCTTATCACTCTGTTACTCTGCTAAGTCATTCAGGCGTGCTCAACAGGTCACTAACTGCTAATCCCCAGCTTCATTGCTTGGATTCTTTCCTTCTCTATAAAACAGAGTTCTACCACTTGCTAGAATTAAATGCCTTCCTCCTTTATTTTGCATTTTTGCTTTGTTTTCTGTCAAAGACATTTATTCACCTAAGATTACCCACTCAATTTTATCTCACATGATATCCTACAATGGGAGATATGAAATTTATAATGTTATAGTCTACTAAAAACCTCTTCCAAAACCTTTACCTCTTACTCTAACTAATCTTGTCTACTATCACTTCCTAAATCAAATCATCCTACCCAGGAGATCTTTTTCATGAGACTACATTTAACCAGACTGGACATAGTCTATTATTATCATGCCTAGTTTTCCTATCACATGTGTTATGGTAAGTAGAAATCCAAAATTGGTCCCAAGATATTTTAAACTAATCCCTAAGATAGCAAATATGATATCACCTTATTCTTTTCTAATTATAGAGCTAAATGAGAAATAGACTCAGGGATGCAGAAATGGAGATAAAATCACAGCTTTATTACTGACAAAAATCTTTATTTATTTGTTTGTTTTGAAGAGAAAAAAAGCACAGAATAATAAAAAAGCAATCAAACAAATAAAAAAGTCAATAGACAACAACAACAAGAGTGATACAAGATTTCAAAACAAGGTGATGGGGAATTTAACAATAGGTGTTATATTGCATATTGTTATCTTCAAAAACAGTTGCTCAGGTTACGCAAAAGTTACAAGAGATATAGTGAAAGGGAAAGAAACTGTATATTTATTGGCCTGGTTTCTGTAGATCATCAATAGACTTGCTAACACTATGAATGGAATTTAATCCCAAGTAACTGTTTCCCTCCTTGGTGCATAATGGAAAAAAGTGAACTAAATAGATTCTCTTTATAGACAAGAGTACTCTCCAAAGAAGAGCTGCAAGGAAGTCAGCATTCACCACTAAATTATATTGATCTTTCCACCCAACAATGGAGATGTATTTTTAGAGGTCAAGCTTTTGCTGTGATGAGTACTTTTTATATGAAAACATGAATCCAAGGAAGAAGAAAATTCACTCTTGAACAGCTAAAATCATGGCTCAATTTAAGCTGTTCCTAAATAAATCAAGTCAATCATGTGTAGAACTCCTTTTAGTACAGAGTTCAGAGGTAAAAGGAATTAAGAAACCAGCTATTTTATTTGTGAATGTATTCATATATTCATTCAGTCAAGCAAGATTTATGAAAAGCTATTTATGTAGAAAAACTTGTGCCCCTTGCAAATGGAGACACCAAGAACTAGACAGAAGAAAGCAGTTTGACTAATGTCACACAATATATCAAAGATAAAGATTGGCTTACAATTCATTCTTTCAGGCCTCCCCAAAATTATTGACAATAACAGTGACATAAAAGAAAAAAGGCAGAATCACAAGAGAAAGAGTAGAACACAGATCTCACGAAGAGTGGAATAAAGTTAGCCAAGATGGAAAGCATTCTTCCTTTGGTTTCATATGACCTACTTTGCAGAAAGAGAAATCACCTGGAACTGTTACCAGTTTCTGACCCAAGCAGGTTATTTCTCTCTCAGAACCATAGAACAAACAACAAAACCAAGAATCAATTATTCAGTGAAAGAAAGTTTAGTCTTTGACCAGAGGATAAAGATAAACTGAAAGAAATGACTTAGAGAACAAATTTTTAATCAGAATGATCAACTTTCTTCACTTTAAGGTTGAGAATCCCTTTTAAGAATTAGGGGGAAAGAATTTTTTTGTTACTGAGTAGAGGAGTTATTCATGAACTTCTTAGCAAGGCAACTGGTCCATTATAGAGATGAGGGATCCTCTTCCTTTAATCCTTGCATGAACCAGTTTCAGTTTGGGTCTAGAGGGAGACCAGACCAAGCCAGTGTGTTGGGCAGGAACTTATTAGGGAATTATACAATAATGAGATGGTAAGCAGTGTGCAGGTGAAGAGAAGGTCCACACAACACCCTTCATGGCTGAAACCAGTTTGGCCCAGTTCCATCCTTCATCTGGTTTTACAGAACCATTCAAAGTCCCAGATGTCTATGTGTGTAGCTAGGGTAGTATCTTGTCTCAGACAACAACTCATTAGTAAAAATGTTTGTCTCTTTGGGTTCCAAAGAGTGTCTGGCTCATGACAGAGTTGCCATAACTTTGGTCAAATTCCATGATGGTCCTAAGTCTCCATTCATTCCTCTGTGAAGTGGAAGTAGCAGTAGTGTCACAGATGTTCTTGAAGAGTTGCTGCGAAAATTATATTTGATAATGGACAGAGATGATTTATGTGAAGTTGATGTAAATATGACTCATTAATCATTAGTCATCATCATCATTATTATTGCTGAAAAGAAAAAAATTGAGATTGCTGAATCAAGAGAAGAGAGCTGGTTGGGCCATACGATATTAGAGGCATTGTTTTTTACAACAAAGGGAAAGCAAGAATAAAACATCTGTTCATTAGGCACTTTTATACTTATTGTTGTAAACTCAAAAGTAAATATTAGTGTGAATATTATGATTCCCCATTATGCAGAAGAGGAAAATGCAGATTCAGAGAGGTGGAAAAGTTTGCCCAAAAGAGCATAAGAAGGAAGTAGGAGTCAAGGCTGGGGTGAAGACAAAGCGCATCTCATCTCCTCACTCCTTGTCACAGGAAATGTCCCCTAGCAAGTGATGCAGCCTGAAGAACAGATCAAGAAGGCACAGCATGGGCAGAGGTTCTGCCACTTACTTGTGGCATAAACTTAGGCAAGGTAATTAATCTGTCTGTGTTTTCATCTCCTCATGTGTAAAATGACAATAATAGACCTACTTTTTCAGGTCAACATTTTGTAAAAACACATGCGATAATGTATGTAGGGTACTTAGCACTACATGCTATAAATACAACAGCCATTGCTGAACTCTTTGCCACAGAAACTTTTGGCCTCAGGTGCAAGATGGGGAGAGATTGGACAAGGTAACATTCAAACTCCTTTCTAACCCTCAGATCCTAACAATTTTTCCATTCCCCCTACTTTGTACATTGCCAGGCAGAGGCCTCACAGAAACATCCCATATCCTAGGCAAGTCCTTAACACAATACTAATTTTATCATAGCAGAAGAAATCTGAAAAATAACATCAAAGTGGTAGGTATAAAAAACATTTTTAAAAATAGGTAAAGTCAATTCTGAGAATTCACTGACATAGTTCAGACATTCAGAGATTCGTCTGCTCTTCGTTTAAACTCATCAAGCATTTGTCACATTGTCCAAAGGAACCTGGATTCCAGGAAGCTCATACTGTGGCACAAAAAGGTTTTAGCTCAACAGCATGCCATCGCATCTTGGTTGTGGAGATCAAACCTTAGTCAGGAAGGGAGGTGGTGACAAGTCCTAACAGGCAGTTTTAGATGTAGGAAAAGAATCAATCAGGTGGCATAATTTTTTCAAGTCCTGTGGAGATCAAGTGAAAAGTCAAAATGTTTCCCAAATCCTCACACAACACAATCCTAACACGTTTTACTGAAATTAAGAATAGCTTCTTTCAACTGATAGATATTTGGGCTTGTTTTTAAAGACAAGTAAGCATAGTAACACAGAGATAAAGGGTGATCACTTTTATAGAATATTGATGAGTGTAAGATACCATTTTGGAAGAGAATCTTGTAACAGATATGAGCTCTCCAAGGTATTTTGACCCAAGATTCCATTTGTGCAAACATCATTAAGCATTTGAACACATATCAATGCACATGATTAATGCAGGATCCTGTGTGACAGTCAAAAACAATGGGGAAATAAATACTCAGAATTACAAGACCAGAGAAATAAACATGATGTATCACTTACATGGAATACCAGTTAGTTATTAGACTGACGCTATAGAGAAAAATAATGAAATAAGAAAATGCTAAGGGCAATTGGAGAGCAAACTGAACACATTATTAAAGAATATGAGCTGTGTAGGTATAATTTTGTACATTTATTAACATAGGAAGAATAAAAGCCTAGATGCACTCCAAAATTTACACAAGGATCATTGTAGATAGTGGGATTTAGATCATTTTTGTATTCTTTTTCATCTTCTTATTATTTATACAAGTTACTTCAAATAAACATTCGAAAATAAGAAAAGTCATTGCAATTTTTACAAAGGATGATCTACAACTACTTTTTACAGGAAAAGAACACAGTACACATCTGCAGGGGAGAACAAGATACAGTTCCTCCCAGTAGCATTCAAGGACTTAGCTGTGTCATCTCCATTCCTTAGTTCCATCCCCATCTTTAATGTGACAGGTGACAGGACTGTGAAGCTGGAGATATTAACACCACAAAAACCCCTAATCATTTCTGCCACTTATTCACTATGTGACATCAGTCTTGCTGTGCTTTAATTTCCTCATTTGTAAAATCAGAACCAACAATTCAAAGCTTTTCTGTGAGGATTCACTGAGAAGATAAATTTGAAAGTAATTGAATAGGGCTGTTCATAGTTTGGACCTCAATGAATGTTAAGGTGTTTGCATCACTTAACCATTTAAAAAATAGGTCGATATTTGTAAAGCCTGAAATGCAACAGTAGAGTAGACCCAGAAAGTGAGGGGTTGCTGAAAGTTCATTATCTCATCCTTTTTTTCCTTGACAGCCCCCAAACTTCATCTGCCTTTTCAAGCTTCTGATCCCTGCTGCCCTTGTGGGACATAAGGCAGCATTGCCAAGCAGCCTTCCTGGAGAACTCTCAGCAAAAAGGAGGGGTTGGGGCAGCTGCCAGAGCACCTGCTAGAAACACAAAGACACAATCTTGTCTGCAGTCCAAGAATCTAGAGGCTGACACCTCACCTGGCTACTCCATGCATGACAGCTCTATACTAGCAAAAGCCAGAGACCAATGCCACGTTTGGGACTTGGCTTGCTGCTACATGAAACCTGACATCTCTATGGCTGAGTGCGCCACTTGCAACAGCAACAGGAGCAGAACAGTAGATTCTGATGAACATTTGCCTTCCAAGTCTTATGTGATATAACTGCTTGAGGAAACTAAATTTAACCAGAACTCTTTTATGAAGGAGAGTGGGAAATGTAATTTTTAGATTACCAGTTTTACAAAAATAGCAAGGCATGGTGGGAGAGGAGACTGAGTATTAATCTACCACATCTACCCCATATCTCCTTTAGACATTGCCATGAACAGTGGTTTCCTTGGCCCTATAGAATACCTAGGGAGTCCTCTGTGTGCATGTCTATCTTTGGGGTCCAATACCCCACAATGGTATAGCACAACCCATAAACCTCAATATCAGCTATCACAGATACTGCTTTAGCCTCAGAATGTGCTTACCAACCTCTCAGACCATATTTTCTTGAAGTGAAAAATGTTAAGTCCAAATGTCGTAGAGGTTTGTGAATTAGCCACCTCTTGCCCCGGAAATGAACACAGTTTTGCATGAAAACCCTGAGTGGTAAAAATGCGTAAGAAAAAGAAAGGTTAAAATGATTATCTTGTCAAACCTTTCTTTTCCTGAATGTAAGCATCTTTGGCTTAATAAAGCACTTGTTTCCTGAGAATCCAAACATCCATTTTTCTTGAATCTCTTTGTATTCCCATTGGTGGTTTCAGAGGTACTCAGAATTATCTCAGTATTCAGAATAAAAGTGCATGTGAATTGACAAACATTTAGCAATATGAAACTATGCACATCACTCTTAAAACTGTATATTTTTATGCTTAGATGCAACATTTAGAATATTATGCCAATTCTTCCTTTGGCTATTTAGTGAACAGTGGATGGAAGAAACATGAATATTTTATTTTTTAAATATATTTTGAAAGATTTGATTGTTGATGCTGATGATATAGCTCATTCCAAGCCCATGTGAGACACTGATTTGATCCCTAGCATTACCCCTAGAAAAAAGATTTAATTGCTTAAAAACAAATACTATATTTGAATATTGTTCACTAAATTTTAATATTGATTCATATTAATTATATTTTATAGTCTCACTTTAATAAGCATACTGAACAGTTTATAAGACAAAATATATGCAAAACAATTTTAATTTTCTAGCTTTCATTTTATAGAAATAGAATAGGCATGGTGGTATGCATTTAGTTTATGTTTTATGGAAATATATTCAAATTGTATATGCTTCAAATGGAACTTTATTTTATATTTTATGTTTCAGAATATTATTACCAATATAACTCAACTAACATGAGCTTTTTAATTATAAAGCATAATGATT
The DNA here is from genome assembly GCA_004365215.1 of Cuniculus paca. Taxonomy (NCBI): domain Eukaryota; kingdom Metazoa; phylum Chordata; class Mammalia; order Rodentia; family Cuniculidae; genus Cuniculus; species Cuniculus paca. The sequence continues at coordinate 495 of RJWT010048003.1, read as the reverse complement.
TTGCTGAAATGAAGTCAAGAAAAATAAGATGTATGTAATAAACTTTTATGAATTATGCATCTTAACATTGATGGTTCATCAACAGAATACTTAAATCTGAGAAACAACAATTAAATTCAGTTCTTGGCTGATATTTTCTTACTTCTTTTTTATTTTGTCTTGCTCCTGTTCCTTTGGTTTATATGAAGAAACCTAATTTTTATGGAATCTGGCAGGCCCTCTAATATTAGAAGAAAGTTAACTGTTGAGTCTTTTTGGTCCAAGGTCTAAGTCAGACCAAGAATATACTCTCTATCCATTATCCACCAGTCACTTCACTGTTGTCTAAACGTAAAGCCTTTAGATAGAACCTACTGTAAGGTAAGCATTGTGTTAGGTACACAGAAAGGAAATCATAAAGCCATCGGATTCTAGCAAAGAAAATCTTGAGCAATCTTCTTGGATATTTCATAGCTATTTCCTTTAAATGCAGTCCCAAAAACTAAATGACCTATC
>RJWT010048002.1:0-11211 GCA_004365215.1 Cuniculus paca | reverse complement strand
TAGTGAAAATGCCTTGATATGTTTAGATGTGACCTCAAGGGTAACTTTTCCCCTTCATTTAGAGCACCATATCTAAATTTTTTACATTATTACTCCCTAAGAAGGCTTTTCTAAGTTTTTTTCTTACCATCTTCCCAAAGAAATATTAATGCCATAGATTCATTGCATATCTGTTTATGTACTATATGTATAACCATACCTCACACATTTTAAAAAGTAAGAGTTTTTGCCCCCCAAGAACCAATATTTGCTCCCCCTTAGGGTGGTATCGATACTCTTATCCAAGAGGGATGAGAATGCTAGATTCAGATCCTTTTTCACTTTCACAGCATCTCAGGACCTAGTTCCACAAGGCTGTGGCCCATCTGAGGCCCAGCTCTGCATCTACTGGAGCCAGAAGCACATAAACCCTCAAGTGTCTAAAATATCCTATGGACACAGCTGAGATGGTATCCACATGGATCCCCAAATGCAGCTGGCTGCTGCTTGGCTTATATCTCCAAACAATATGCATTTTTGTTTTGCTGCTAAATCACAGGGATCTGCTCAAATATAATCCACTACTACACATTAATATATTTCAAAATGCTCAGAGCTTCTTTGGGGCACTGCAATCTAACCATTTTTTTCTCCCACGAATTGGAAAATCTAACTTGCCTTTTTATACCAGACATGTTTTAAATAACATATGCTCCCTGAAGTAATCCTTCATATAAAGTTCTTAAAACTTACTGAATTTCAAAGTCTTTTTCACAATCTATAGCAACTGTCAAATTGTTGGTAAAGGTGGTAAAAATGGGAGTTCACACTAGTTTTTTTTCAGATCTCCACTCACCACTCAAAGAAAGTAAAGTCAACATTTACCTTTTGCCATAGGCTCTAAAAATTCTCAGAAAGTGAATTTTTGAATGGAGAAGGTGTTTCCCAATTATATTAAGCATAGGGAATCATTAAACAGGCACCTACTATTCTGGGAAAAGTCCACACGTTCAACACTAGTCACCATAAAATAGAAGCACTGTAAACAGAACCTTTATGCTACACCATGGCACCTTCAACCTTCATTTAGTGGTCTCACATTCTCGCTAAGTCAACTCCAAGGCTGCTGATAGCATCCAATTAATCAAGCCAGTATTAGACTTTGTGATGCAGAGCAATGAAGTGCTAACAAGGACCACGTGTGACTGGGAACGGCCTCCATGTGATCAGCCATGCTTGCCAAGCAGAGAGAAAAAATCTCCAAATGGAGCTGGTAAGAGTCTTATAGGTGACACCAACTTGTAATATTCTGTGTGTCTGAATCCAGGAAAGATTGCAAATTGGACACTGATATTTTGTGCTGATTCCATTTCAAACATTGTTTTTCAAACTCTTTTTAAAGGTTCCTAATTCATGCTGGGTGATTACGGGCCCATTACCCTTCAACACACAACAAGTTAAATTAGTTCATTAGAAACATTAAATACATAGGAAAAATAAATATGGCCAAACTATGCCATTCTTTGACCATCCCACTCCAGAATCAGGCAAAACTGGTAATGTGTTAACATTTTTGAAATATGCTTTGAAAGACTTCAGTTCAAGGCCAATTTCAACTTTTAATCAATGCTTAAAGTTCAATATTTTCTTTTTTTATTTTATTTTAGAGAGAATAAAACCAAACAAAATAAAACAGAATAAAGCCAATCAAAACAAGACAATGTGGCACAGGATTTCAAAACAAGATAATAGGAAATCAACAATGGTTACCATAATGCTTCTAGTTGTCTTCAAAATAGCTTCCCATACCTTCAGACATAGTAAAATCAAACAAAACAGAAATAGAATAGAACCAATAAAAACAAAACAATGAATGCAGTAAAGGACTTCAAAACAAGACAATGGTAAATTCAAAATGGCTACCATAATATATCTTGTTATCTTTGAAATAGCTGCTCATGCCATCAGATATAACAAAATCAAACAAGATAAAACAGAATAAACCCAACCAAACAAATCAATGAGGATGACACAGGTTTTCAAAACAAGATAATAGGGAATTAACAATGGCTACCACCTTCAGAAGAAGACCCCCTCATATATGCTACAATGCTTATTGTTATCCTCTGAATAGATGACCAGACTACCAGCTTTAGGCCTGCAATGTCAGTGTGATTAAACACTGCAAGCATTAGGTTGTATTTTACCTCATTAGTTATCATCACAGCCTGTGCTTCTCCAGATCAGTCAGTTGCTTACAGTGAGGGAGTAACATTGGCTCCTCTTGTTTCCCTGCCCACATACCAGAAGGAGCTGGCATCTGACTCTCCCCCAGTCAGCCCGATTCACACATTTTCACATTGTGTGTTCCCATCAATAATTTATCACTCTGACACCAACCACATGTTGATATTTATGTCTCATGTAGAATCTCTGACTCAATATTTCCTAGCCAGTGCATTCCTCTGAGTGGCCTAGAGCTTTGAACAATAATTTGCAGGTAACTACACCTGGACAGGCTGACTGAATGGTTTGAGGTTGGACACTGGAATCCTTTTTAAATAGCTGACTCAGCCTTTGGTTTGCACCTTTAAATGCAGCTATAAATGCTTTACAACATGATTTGATGATCATTTTTATTAATATATAACCAAGGTGTTACGGTTTGTGTCTGGGTGGCCCCCCAAGCCTCATGCAGTCATGGAGATGGCTGAGTCTAGCATTTGTGATTGGTTCATTGTCTAGAGCTGGGATTAGTGGTGTGAGTGCTGCACCCACCCATGGATGGGGAACCAGCATACAATATAGGGGAGGGAAGGAGGCATGCTTTCCCTCTTTTTTCCCTTCCACTCTTGTCGCTTGCAGTTGCCATGAAGAGCTGCCCCTCAGCCGTGCCACCCTGCCTGGAGCCAGCTGAGTATGGACTGAAACCCCCCAAAACTATAAGCTAAATAAACATTTCCCTCCCTAATTTTGGGTGTTGGGTATTTTGTCTCAGCAAGGAAAGAAAAGTAACCAAGACACAAGGATATTTTATTTATTTTATATGCATGTAACTTTAAATTTGTCTGTTGTTTGGGGTGAGGTTAACATGCTCAGAAAATAGGGTAATTTTTTTTTGAGATCCATAGTTGTGATTGCCTTCTGGTTAATATTTCTACATAGCAAACCACCTCAAAACTGGGAATACAAAGCAAACATTTATGTTAATAGATTCTGTGATTCAAAAATTTAGAGCACAACAGGTTTATTAATCTTTTGTCCCTGATTTTCATGACCTTAGCTAGGAAGACTCCGAAGCTGGCAGTAACTCGACAGCTGGGAAAGGCATCATCAGGAAGTATCTTCACCTACATTTCTGGCACCAGTGCTAGGGTGCAGAGCTCAACTGGGACTGTCAACTAGAGACCCTCACACAGCCTCTCAGTTTGGCTAGGGCTTCCTCGCAATATGGAGATCTCACATGACAGTGCGGAAGATGTACTGCTTGATGACCACCTTCCCACCACTTCTGTCCAGTTGCCCAAATTAAATAATGACTATAATAATAACAATAATAATAACTCTCAGAGGAAACTGAGGAATTATCTATAGCCTCATGGGATAGAATTTTGAGAACAAGGGGCACAGTTTATAGTGCTCCACCAATTGTGCCCTGCTTTAGCTTATGACAAACCTTGGGGAGAGATTTCCTGACACAAGCAAAATGAACATACACACACAGGGCATGTGGTTGGCTATTCCACTGAGATGGAAATGAGAAAGCAAATTAGACATGCCTTATGAGGAGGAGGGAAATGTCACTTTTACACCTGTAAACAATTTTCATCTTCCTCTTTGATTCATGATGATATTAATACTGAACATTTCTACAGTGCTTTATAGTTTCCAAAGAGCCTCTCATTCACTTTCTCATTTAGAAGTCACAGGTAAGAATTCCTATAGCAGATACAGAACAAACATAGGTGTTTCTGTTCTTTGGGGGGGGGTTGTTTTGTTTTGTTTTTGTTTGTTTGTTTATTTTTGTCTTTTTGAGACAGGGTCTTACTATGCAGTTCAGGCTGGCCTTCAACTCACTTTGTAGTGTAGACTAGTCTCAAACTCACAGCAATTCCCCTGCCTCAGCCTCCTGAGTGCTAGGATTATAGGCATGCACCACTCAAGGTAGGTTTTAATAACTCCATTTTTCAGATATGAAAGCAGACAGTTAAAAATGTGGAGCAATTTGTTTGCAGTCACATTGCCAGTATGTAGCAAAGCCAGGGCTCAGAACCAGCACTCACAGCCATCATACTGAACTTCATCCCACAGAGATTTACCTAATTGTCTTTCCTCATTATGGCATAGAAGGTATCACTGTGCTTCCCTCACCATTCTATTGGAAGCACCTGAACTATTAATTTTAAAAAGTGATTCATTTATATACCACTTGGTATATTTATTGTTTACTATGTTATATGTCTGGTATGGTCATAAATACGCTTAATGTATAGTTTCAGTTACAAAATCTACTGCTTGCATATGAATTTATTCATGAGGTGGATAAATAAGGGGTACAATTACAATCACAATTTTTCACAATTCCAGTCAGCAATTTTTCACAAGCTGACTATAACATACCACCCAAAAGACCTCCAAGCCCTTGAATGCACTTACCCTTTCTCTTCTTTTTCTTATCCTCCTTGACTGACATGTGTTGTCCTATGAGTATGTCCTCCCACATTTGTGTCATTTTCTTCACAAAACTATTTACTGCAGCAAACCCAAAATGAATAAGAAACCTGAGTAGATGAATCTGAGTAGCAAATGAGAAGAGAAAGCTGCACATCTTGCAAAGTTTAAAACAATAAACTATTTAGAAAGAAACAAGGAGAAGTTGTCTTATCATGAGAATTCAAAGGCCTAAGGGAACTCTTCAGTGACAATGCAGCAAAAATAAAGCTATTTAGCAAGAACTGTGAGGGCTCTGAAGTCTCTTGAACAAGCCTGAAGAGGTGATAAACTATGATGGAACCACAGACAAAGATGATGAACTCCACTGACTGACCACCAGAGCTGAACATGCCATTGCTAGCTGCTAGAATCAGGTTGAAGGGCACCATCGTGGATTGAAGGCATCCACCCCAATGCCAAGCAGAACATCCAGTACCTCAAGGCCTTCCAGTTCATGTAGGGTCATACAAGCAGCTTCTTAAAGAAAGGAAAACAATTGTTAGATTTCTACTTTAAGGTATTAAGTGTTCCACCCAGATTGATTTTTCTCATAATCATATCATTTGTATTGCATGAAATTCTGTAATTCCTTCATTTTTAGAACATGTATTACATTATAAGGGAAGCAACTGCCTTATCTCATTTAATCCTCTTCTTACTCCATTTTACAAATGAGAACACTAAGTATGGTTTTCATTCACCATCAAAATCCCACACCTTGATCATCTTCTCCCAAGCTTTACTCCCTTTCTTTCTTTTAATGTAGTGCTAACCAGATTTCTCCATCATTCAAGTGTTTTCTTAGGACATCATGCTGAGAAATCACAAGTAGGGAGTACTTGCAACCCTGCTGAAAGGAGAAACGTGATCAGTATCCAAATAGAAACTGTTTCTAGTATTTAGGTCAAAAGCACGCACACACACACACACACACACACACACACACACACACACACACACAAAGAAGTTCTCAAGAAAAGTTCCTAAGGCCAAAAGAAAGAAACAGAGGGAATTCCAAGAAATAGATCCTAGGGGGAAAAGATCTAACTGGCAATCAGAAATAACATGGCAATTTTCCCAAAGTGACTGATAACTATTGAGTTTCTTTCCTCAAGGTCAGCTGCAGAGTATGAATTAGAAAGATCAACTTGGGACCCTTCTCTACTCCTTTTAAATATTGTGTTTCTGTTGCTTGGAACGTCTGTGTTCTTGCATCAGACTGTCTCCTTGCTATATTTCACACCCTTCCTGGCTTCACATCAGAGGAGCAAAGTCAGTATTTGTTTGTAATGGAACAGGGGTGCAATAGTGAATAATACAGATGTATATTTTACTTGGAACAAATGCCATTCACCTTTCTTTTCTGAGTAAACTCAAATCTTGAGAGAGGCTGCAGTGTAAACCTTTCAAAAAGAGACCCTCCTTGGGTATTCAAAACATATGCCATCAAACCGTGAGATCCTGTGGTTCCAAGCAAGAAGTACCTACAAAGAAAAACAGTTTCTGTAAAGCACTTGTTGGATTTTTGACTTGGTTTAGTTTGCTGTCATTTCTTGTGGGGTGAATCTTAAATGTTAACAGAGGAGGAAAAACTGTGGGTGAAATTATGGGTGGATATTTAAGTGAATGAACTCCAATAAGTACTTTTGTAATATTCTTGAATGGTACATTTTCTCAGTCCTTTACCTATACGTCTTTAAGAAAGATTCAAAGTAAATGTTTCTGTGTGGAGGAAGAATAGTAAAGCCAAGATGAAGAGAATCAATTCTACTCAGCTTTTGAAACAGAGACAGGAAAGTATCAAACTTGTAGCATAGGACATATTAGCTCCCATTTGGAAACAGGCAGGAATTAAAGATACAGAACATAAAACATTGCATTAGATGCCAGTTTTATTTCATTTGTGGCCACATGTGTCTGTCTAATCTCGACCATAGAATCAGAATACTGAAAAGATTTTGAGATTCATCAAATCTACATCCAAGCCTCAACGAAGACCTCCCACTAACCCTCCAGACACATGGGGACATACCCTGTTTAAAGACCTCCATGAAGTCTTCCAGAGTGTTCAAACACCAGCTTTCCTGCCAACAGCCAACTTGGCCTGTTGAATTTGCATTGGCTACACCCACATTAATCAAACCCACCCAGGTCTTCAGAACAGTGCTATTCCCTCTAAATACCCCAACATCTGCCTACAGCTGATGTTTGTAGTGCTGCCTCACTCTGGCTCCCAAGCCAACAGAGACCTGTGGTAATTTCTGTAAAGACTAAGACACCGGTGCAGATCTCAGGCAGCCAATCCCCTCCACCAGCCTGCACATGGTCGCTGGCAGCTCCCTGGCTTCTGAGGGTTTCTGAGATGGGAGACAAATTCCTAAACACTCAGGAGTCTGCAAGGAAAAAGAATTTCTTGATCTTCTATTAGGGAAGCTCCATGTGTATGTGACATCTAACATAAAATATTTTCCTTTTGTAGAGTGAATTAATAATTTAGCTACCCCAAATTAAACTGCCATTCACCCTTCAAAGTTTGCAGTGCCAACTTCTAACAAAATGCTTATTCTGCTGGCTTGAAATAGCAGGAGAATAAATCTTCTTCTTTATTGAATGAATGAATTTGAGGTGTTAAAAGCAGCCCCAGCACTAAAGAAACAGGTACTAAGGGTGATGTTTCCCAGTAAATGTTTCTGGAGACTCAGAAACCTGAGTCAGGAATGAGAACATTCAATAAGCACCACAGAGAATGCCTGCTGCCCTCCCCACTTCTGTCATTAAGCTTCTCAGTGGACCCTAAATTCATCTTCTCCTCCATTTCCTGGGCAGTGTTTACAGTATTTCTCCATGTGGAAGGTCAGATGTCTTGAGCCAGACACAGGGAGGGCTATCTGAGGCAGATCAAAGCCGCTGATTGCATTAAAGTGAACAGAAGACCAATCTCTTCCAGCCTTCAGCAGACAAGCCACCCAGAAAATGAAGGGCTGCGTCCTCACTGCAAGAGGCTGAGCCCTCATTGAGCCTCTGCTTCAATTGCAGCCAGCCAAGCGGCCTCGCTATGGTTTATATCTAGCTGTCCTCCAGCAGCGAAGTTGATCAGATCATTGGGGCCCTATTGCTAACTTGCTGTTAGGAGGTAGTTCTGGTGGGAAGAGGCGGGTCACTGCGGTTGTGACCAGGAAAGGGGTATCTCCCTTCCTGACTCCTCCATTGTCTCTCTGTTTTTTGGGTTTTTTGTTGTTGTTGTTGTTGTTGTTTTGCGGCACCGGGGATTGAACTCACGACTTTGCGCTTGCCAGGCAGGCACTTAGGCCGCTGAGCTAGATCCCTGGCCCCTTCTCTGTTTCTTTACTGCCATGACATGAGCAGCTTTCTTCTACCCAAATCCTTCCAACATGCAGTTTTCTACATTTGAGCCTGCTGAACATGCACTGACACTTCAGAAATTAAATCAAAATAAATCTCTTCTCCTTCAAGTTACCTGTGTCGGGTGTTTTGTCCCAGCAAGGAGAAAGTAACTAAGGTAGGCCTTAAGATATGTAGAATGGCATAGGGTTTTTGGTGTCACTAGTTACTCCAGTCTACAATAACATAACCATGAGGGAAACTAAAGTCCCAGGTGGATAATGGAGTGCTTGGGTCTAACTCTCCTTAGGTGCACCAATTTTTAAAAATCAAGGTAATTCAAGTCCAAAAAAGTATCCCAGAGAAAAACATAAGCCAGCTACAACCTTACAGATAAAAACACTTACTCTTTAACGTCCTATTGGTTGTAGTCTCTCTGAAGACCTTGTTTCAGTTAAAATCAGATTTTGACATTCAATGTGAAAATTATTAAAAGCCCCCTCACTCATTTATCATAATCATCTTTTAACCTCCTTCACTTGTTTCTACATTCACTGAGAAATCTCAGCCAAGTTCCTGTGACCCCTAAGAGCTCAGATGACCCTAAACTGACGTGTGAATTTGAATCACATTAAATCATTGCTCAAACGCTCAGTCATACTTTTCTTTCATAAAGTGGTTTTCTCAGACTAAATGAGGATATTTCTGTATGGCAAACAGATCACATAAGCAAACTAGCTTCACGTGACTCTTACACAAAGCATATAAATTCCACCTTTCTCTTTTTAGGCCTGTAGCTATAGTGTCATGAACATCAAACTTGATCATCTTTAGTTCACAACGTAGATGTCACTGTCTTCAGGTGCGAGTCCATTTGTTCTTACAAAGGGTAGCAGTGCCCTCTGCTGGTTTGATTTGTAGACTGAGTTTTTACAACATGGAAATCCAGCATGAAGTCCTTTGAACCTGAAATCCCTTGTAGTTAAGAGGGCAAATGAGCTTTTTACATGCGATGTTCTTCATTTCCTCAGCAACACATGCTGTCGCAAAGAGAGTCTCAGGTTTCTTCTATTATTATTTCTAGGTTTAATATAGCGCTCCACACTGGAACCGATAACATCTCCATAACATTTGTCCCACAACGAATGGTGTGAGACAAAACCACGGAGATGGAGGTGGGAGTTCAACTTTTTCTGTTTTATTTTTTTAATATTCCCACTTCCTGACAATATACCAGCACCGTAAGCAATCTTCAGAGTAGCCCCTGAGCAAGCACGAGCTTTGCAAACCATTCATTCTCCCTCCCGTTCTTGGTAACTAACCCTTACTCTACTTCCATTTCTTCAGATTTGCTTACTCCAGGACCCTTCCGTGTTATGATTTAGATCTACAATGTGCCCCAAGCTTCTTATGTGTGATTGGATCTAGCAGTGCTATACTGATCCTGAATTCATCCATTTTGGGTTCAGTCGCTGAATATGCTGCAAGGAGTGGGGCCTGGTTGCGGGTGGTCACTGAGGGTGTCACCTAAAAGGGTATATTCTTGTCCACATCTTCTCCCTCCATCCTCTCTGTGCTTCCTGGCTCCCATGGGTTGAGCACCTTTTCCTCCTCCATGCCCTCTGATTTCCTGTTCCTGCCTTGGAGCCTGCCAAGGTTCACTGAAATGGTGAGAAAAAAATAAAACTCTCCTTCTCTAAGTTGTGGGTGTCAGATATTATATCTTAGCTATGGGAAAGTACATAAGACATCGGATAAATACAATCACATGGTATTTGTCTTTTACTGATGGTTTATTTCACTTAGCAGAGTAAAAGTAAATATTTTAATGTTTATTTTTAAACTCAGAGATAATGCCAAAAATTGTGGTGCAAAAATATCAAAATTTTATATAAAGATAAAACCAGTATCACTGATTTTTTTTTCTTTTCTCCTTGGGCTCTACCACAACTCACCACTGATCCTGTCTTTATGAAAATTTTCATATTTTGTTCATCATGGAATTCCTTCCATAATTTTGATTTTTAGAAAATGTATTAAAGATTATTTATTTTGATGACTTGTTTTTGGCACTCTACTAACTTTTGTGTCCAAGGCTAGAGGCTCATAAACTGTAGTGGTGACAAGCCCTTTCCTTCTCCCACCTCAAGTGAGCACACAGTCAAAACCCAAAATAATCTGCTTGTGCACAGACAGCTTTAGAACGAGTGCCCTTCTAGCCACCACCACCCCTCCAGTGAGACTGCTGCCCTGCACCCTTCATGCGCCCTTGAGTCCTGAGCATCCGTCTCTAGCTTTCGCATCCTGCTGCTCTGATTGCTTGCCTCTCGTCTGCCTGCCCTTCTAGCGTGTGAGCTCTGTGAAGGTAGACACTGAATCTTTTTTGGTCTTTTTACCCGCACTGCTTTGTACAGTGATGGGCCACAAGAGATACTTAATACTAGTTTGTCAAATGAGCAGTCCCTCAGTTACTCATCCCACCACTAATAACTATGTCAAGGCAGCTACTTGGACTTTGCCTTCATCTAGCTTACTTTCAACATCCCATAATGATATAAGTTCATAGTTCACATTAAAGGCTGGCAGCCTAGAAATCCTTAACTTTGGTATGCATTGGACGAATATATTCCTGGCCTCCTATCTGCTCTCGGTCCTCTGGACAAGGACAGCCAGTTTCAGTTCCCCAGGCTGCCCCACTCACTCCCAGTCCCTTCAGGCTGCTCTGGCACAAGGAAATATACTCCCCAAAGATTGTTAGAGAGGTTCCTACTTCTAGTTTTCAGGGCATTAGTTCCTCCTGTCTCTGTTGGCCAGAATTCTGTTTGGAGGCTGGGTCTGCTTCCTTTGGCTGTGTGACTCCTGGCTTATGGATGTGGCTGCTCTTCCAGCAGAAATGCCTAAACCCTGTTACGCTTCCTGTCTTGTGGCCACATTGGCTGAAAGTCTCAAACCGCAGCCTATGGTCAGCATCCCCTGGGTTGTAGGCCCTGGCATTATGATTTATAGACTTCTCACATTTGAATTTAGTTTGGACTCCATCATCCCAATTGAGATTTTACTTCTTATTTGATGCCAATAGAAAATGAGGTTTCCAAGTTCTTAAGTGACTAGAATTGTTCATCTGGTCCTGCATTTATAGATCTTTAAAGCAAAACCAAACATAAGGACATCCAAAAT
>RJWT010048001.1:0-11203 GCA_004365215.1 Cuniculus paca | reverse complement strand
GTTGTCATGCTGGCTTCCTGGCATGTACTTGACTGTTCTCATCATCAGAGGAGTGCAGGACCTCCTTGTTGCTGAGGATGGCTGTGGTACTTTTCGGGGAGCTCCGGTTCTTATTTGAGCGTTGCTTTTTGGCTCCACTATAGAACCCTCAACCTACTAGCACAGACCCCTCATCTTGTTGGCATAGACTTTCTAGCTTCCACTGCTGGCCTTTGGGCCTTCCCAGAACAGACTTTGGTGTTGTGGACAGATTTCCTGCACTTTCTTGTGTCTAACTGGGTAACCATCATAAATAATATTATAAATTCTGTGTCCTGATTGTAATCTTTTCCCCTGCGACCCCTAACTATAACAGTGCATTAGCTCACTGATCTGTGCACACTTCTCATGGGGCCCTGCCAAACTTGTGAAAAGCAGTGGCCTTGTCCTGGATACCTGAGGTACGGATAGCTTCACTCCCAACATACTTGCTGTATTTTTTGTTTTATTTTGTTTTCAATCAAATTAGTATATTATACCAAAAAAAGGTGTTTACTGTTGTCTCCGTGAATTTTGGATGCTATAACAAATTACCATAATTCGTTTACTTACACAAAAAGATTTATTTGTCACAGTTTGGAGGCTAAAAGTCTGAGAACAAAGTATGAACAGATTCAGGGCCTGGGAAGGGCCCTATTTGTCTTACATGATGGGTGGGGGAGCAAACAATTTCTTTAATATTCTCTAATGACAAGTTCTCTAACTTCTTAGAAAAACACTAATCCCTTCATGAAAGCTCCACCCTCAGCACCTATGAATCTTCTCCCAGAGAACATTACATTGAGGGTTATGGTTTCAATATATAATTTTTGGGAGGACACATATATTCAGTCCATAGTAACAATAATTTTGACTTTATTGTCCTGATTTGGCAGAGATAGTAACTTTATTTTTGGTGTTCATATATCTGGAATAGATTCATGAGTTTCTGTGATTTGCTAGTTCATGGACTCCACACAAAGTAGTGCACTATTTCAACTCATGTCTACTCTCCAAACCCTGTCATGCATCATGATTAGCAGATGATCTTACTTCCTTTTTCATAGGAAAAAAAAAAGATTTGTAAAGCATCACATTTTCAAGTCTTTCTTATAGCACATATATTTTATTTTGCCTTCTTACATGTTACAAGATTCTATGGGCCTCCTCCCACACAAAGTAGTGCACTATTTCAACTCATGTCTACTCTCCAAACCCTGTCATGCATCATGATTAGCAGATGATCTTACTTCCTTTTTCATAGGAAAAAATAAAAGATTTGTAAAGCATCACATTTTCAAGTCTTTCTTATATCACATTATATTTTATTTTGCCTTCTTACATGTTACAAGATTCTATGGGCTTCCTCCCCTTACAGGATCATCTACTTAGTAACCTTAATTTTGGAGAGGTTTAAGGTGAAATATTTGTAAGGATTAGGATGTAGATCTTCAAGTGGGAGGGTACTATGTGGACCTGGTTCATACCCTGTTATTATTTTCACCACTATCTCCTGAAGGAGTAATATGTATATTTTAGAATGTAATTCCCATAAAATGTATGCACATAATATAAACACACATTTATGTTTCCCTTGCAAAATTCTTTTCTGAGACCTAGAACCTCTTACACCTACTTGATCTATTCTTTTAGGCTTCCTAAATTTCACCCAAAATTGTTTTCTGGGTCTTTACCTTTGTTTTCATTGTCCCATTTCAAATCTCCAGTGAACTCAGTGGATCATTCAGTCACCTTTGATTTTGTACCCTTCCTGATGTCCAATTCCAGTGCTTCATCAAATCCTTTCACTGACTTCAACAGGTATATTTGACAAAGTCCACCTTCCCTCCACTGTTTGCTTTTTCCCTACGACTGCTGTAAAAGACCCTTCATTGGTCCCTCTACCTTCTATTTGATCTATCACTCTCCTGTCTATTCTCTGTGAGAAGCCACAAGGGAAATTTCAGAATGCAAATCCAATCATGTAATTTGCTGTCTATTTTCTCCCATCCATAAAACACTTTAATAGATTCTCATTTTCAGAGTAATAGGAAAATTCTGAGAAGGACCTAGAATCCTTAGATTAATGGTACCCATCATTCTCTTCTCACCTAAGTGATCTCCTCTTCAACCATTCAGCCACAGTGGCCTTCTTCCTGTACTTTATGCTCAGGATTTCCCTTTTCAAGAGTATTCATTCTGACCAGATTTCACTTTCCCTACTCAGACTCCAACTCATAATTTAATGCTTCCTGGCTATCCTCATGAGCCAGTCTCCCTCTATCCACCCATGCATTTCCAATACACTAGTATTGTTCCTCCCCAAAATTGGAATTTATTTTTATGTGTCAACATAACATATAACCTTCTCAGACCATTGATAGTTAAGCCACTCGAGGACAAGAACCTGCTGTTTTTATTTATAGTTATGTTCCCAGAACCCAATATTCTGCATAGTATGTTTAGATATACAAAACAATAAAAAAAGTCAATGAATCATGTAAACAGTAAAGTGCATCACTTTGGTGATTATATACATATATTTGTGTATGAAGTATATTTGTGTATATTATATATATCCAAAGTATAATTATTTATTCATTCAACAAATATTTATTGCTTATCTGTTGTATGTCCAACCCTATTATAGATTGTAGGGGAGTAGCAATAGAAAAAATTCCTTAACAAAAATTCTCTTATTATAGAAGATGACATGGTTATCAAAAATAAAGTTACATATTACCTGGAAAATGTAGTGCTGGGAATAAGCAGACAGAATGCAGGGTCAGTGTAAAATGTCAAAAAGGTGGAAAAAGAAGTCCTCACTGGGAAGTTGATCTTTGAATAACAATTCTCAGGGGTGGAGTGTACTGCATCTCAGAGGAGCCCTGGGCTTTGACCTCATGAAGATCTCTGAGAGGCCTCTGAGGGGAAGCCTCTGAATTAACTGGGGAGGAGCCTCTTTTCCTCACCTTCCCCCATCACTAGTTGGTCTTTGCTCAAAATCGGACAGTGTCAAGTTCTCTCTTATTCAAAACACCTATATAGAGGCTTATTATAATGGGCATTCAATAAATTATGACACTAATGGCAGTACCTCTCTGATCTTAAAGCTTCACCCTAACTTCTACAATGATAGCTGATCTGAAGAGAGAAATCTGCCATAACATATTGCTGTTTTACTCTTCTCATTCTCACTCTTAAAATTTGGTGACTCTTTCAATCCACAAATTTTCAGAACTAGGCTTTTGCTTAAAATTTTCTTTCTGTAAATTTGACCCAGAGAAGAGGTGATTTGTGTAAATAAATGCTGCCCCCATAAAATATCATATAAGACCTTTCTGTGTTTTCATATGGACTAAAAGAGAAGAAACTTGTATAATATTTAAATTATAAGCAAAATAAATTTCTACATGAGCAAGGATCAGTTTACTTCTATCAATTCAAGATAACCTCAACAGAAAATTTTCTCATTCACTGTGTTTCTTAGAAAGGTAACACAGGGCTGAACAGATTAGATTGATATCAATCCACTTGTTCCTTAGATGCTTTCAAATGAAAGATTTAGTCAGTGTGAACTTTTTAACAGTGGTTACTATTAAATGTGAGAATTTTTAAAATTTAAAATATAAATAAATAGAGCCATGCATTTGTTTTCTAGTTTTGCAATATTTTTAGTCACTGGATATTCTGAGAAACAATGTATTGTGTCTGTATATTCACTTAGAAAGTACAATTTTAAAAGTATGGAGTGTTATCATAGGCTGAAGAGATCAGACAAAGGTATTTTGTGTGGGACTTGTGCTTGATTAAATCTATGATCTTTTTATGCTATTGAATCTTCAGGGAGCCTTATTTATGATTAATAAACAAAAGACTGGTGAATTCTAGATGCTGCTGCATAAAATACTATAATTCTTCCATTTCCATCACAACAGCCCAGATGATGCAGTTACCATTTTATCTGCCATTTGGCAATTTCCTATTCAGGAATTTAAGTGACCAGGGTCATGTGTAAGTGGCAGTCACTTCAAGAATCACATATGTCCAGAGGCCCAGGAGCTTTCAGCAGTATATTTGCACGATACACCTTCTAATAATGGGATATAACATGGGACCCAAATCAACACATGTTTGGGTTCTATTAACAATGCCTCCACAATCAGAAAAGTGGCCTAAGGTTAGAGCAAAGTCACTTAAATTACCTTTCTAATTAATGCCATGATTTATTTCTGAAGGGTACTCACAAACACGAAAAAAAGCTGGAATTAACACTTTCTTGGAATTTCTTGTTTTGCATCGTTCATTTACTTCATCTGTTGGGCCAAAGACATAAATCCTTGTCTACCTTTGCAGTTTCACTGGTTAAGAGCTTTATTGGCAGCATGACGATACTGCTCTGTCTTTCTGAGGCTTTGAGAGTACATGAAGCCCCACTCCACTAAGCCAAGATAAGGACTTTCTGGATTGTGTATGGGTGAAAAAAGCTACCTAGTCACGAACTCCACAAGGAAGAGTTGATTAGCAATGGAGTGACAGTAACATGAACCAGAGGCACACTGATGTGTGTATGTGTACTGTTGTTTCTATTCGTAGACAACTATAAGTTGGGAAAAATGTATTATCCACTACTAAGTAGAACTGAGCTTAGAAACATAGTCTCAAAATTTAATTAATTCTTTGCTAGTAGTTGATAAAGTAGGAATTATACTTTTGCGTTTAAGTTTTAAAATCCTTAGAGAAAACATGTAGTTCATAAGTTTGGTGTTCAAGTTAAGTTAGAAGCATGGTGACCATGCCTTAATCTAGGTTCCTTAATATTGTTTCCATGGTAAGAGATTGCTAAACAGTCATACTAGTATAGTACATTCTATTGTACCTCACAAAACAAACTTTGAATATAGGATCGAGGCAATAAATATTTTATTGTAAAACTCATCACTGCACTCATTGTTCTTCCCTTTTTTCTTTATTGATTTGAGTAACATACACTGTTATATCAGTGAATACATTTAGTTACATATATTTACTGATTTCCCAGTACTTAGTCTACTAATATTTAGGGAGTATCTATTGTGTCTCAGTGTGTCCACTTTGTGTTGCTAACACACTGCCACAAACTGGGTAATTTTTTTTTTGAAACAAGGTCTCCCTATGCAGTTAGAGCTGGCTTTGAATTCGCTTTGTAGCCCAGGCAGGTCTCAAACTCGCAAGGTTGTTCCTGCCTCAGCTTCCTGAATGCTGTGATTACAGGCATGTGCCACCATGCTCGGCTTAACCCTCTCCTGCTGACCCCCCCCCCAGGTTCTCCCCCTCTTCCTGCTCCTCTCTGCTCCCCCACTTCCTTTTTTGTTTTGTTTTGGTACCGGGGATCAAACTCAGGACCTTATCCTTGCCAGGCAGGCTCTTATGCCACTGAGCTAAATTCCCAGCCACAAACTGGGTAAGTTATAAAGGGAAGAGTTTTATTTTGGCTCACAGTTCTAATTCAAGGTTGGCGATCTTGTGTGGTGATAAGCTTCTTGTAGGCAGAATTCTGGTGTGGTGAGGGGCCTTGCATGGTAAGAGATAAGGAGGATAAAGACAAACTGCTTTTTATAGCAGATAATTCTTGAGATAACTCATTAGCCCCTAAGTCATGTAATAGATTTAATTCATTGATGAGAGCAGAGCCCTAATCTCTTCTCAGAAGTACTGCCTAGTCTCATCTCTTACACTATCTCATGATGAGGGTTAAATTTCTACACCAGTTTGGTAGTGAATGAACTATGTAAACCAAAGCAAACTGTCCTACATCTTGCTTTGCATGTGGAAAAGAAAGATTAATATAGCCGATTGTCCATACAAATTTTCTTGCAGAAAAAGTTGTGGTTTTAAATGAAAACTGTGTAACAGGTGATGTTTTTCTTTTTTTTCTGGATTATCCTGAAACTGATGCCAATTTGTCCTTTGCAGAAACAATCAAATTACAGATTCCAGGTATCTTTTGTTTTCTTTACATGATTTTTCTCACTTTAACTTCAGTTATTCCTCTAATATAGTGTTATAAATTGTAGAAGTTTTGGAAGACTGAGAGAGTATGAACTGCCAAAAAAAATCTCTGAGTCCTACTTAATACAGTACTTGTCTTATTAAGAAATGGGTGATTTTGAACAATTTCTATCTGATCCAAGTGCCAGTTTTACTAAGCCAGGAGAGTGTCCTCCTTTCTCATCCTGGCAACCTCTTGATTGAGTCAAACCAGCAGTGACTCTGGATATCAAACATGAAATGTTCTCTCAAATCACTTTCTAAGTACATATTTTTGAAGTTTTTGAAATGTCAGTCAAATCTTGCTAAATACATGAGACTTCATGGAAGCTTTTTTATGTCACTTTTTGTTATATTGAATTTGGCTGCCTGAAAATTAGTCTTCCTGTGAAAGAGGAAAATACTTTAATTTTTAAAATTTTAATATTTTCTTGAAGATCATACTAACACTTGTTCTGGTTTCTATTAAATAAGTTTGGAAGATTTTACTGTGTATGTATTTACCCACCAATCTAAACTATTCAGTGTACAGTGCCTAAAAAGTAAACTACACTGTAGCCATTATAATCATCCCACCTTCAAGGTTTAAAAAAATCATTTCAATTTTTATCCAAAAAACTAAAAGAACAAGGGCAAGGATTAGCAAATATAAGGGTAAATGAATGTAATCCCATGATTCTATTCTTTTTAAAAGTACTACTTGCATTTTACTCTAAAAACCATAAATAGCTTTATTTCTCATTAATGGAGTAATTTATATAGTACCTACTATCTTCACTGACAGCACTTTTTATCCAGTAGCAAATGTGCGGCATTTACCGAATCAATTATGTGAGTTATGAAGAGGACGATGGAGCTTCATCGTGCTCCATTCTTCTCAATAACAAAGGAGAAAACACATTAAAAACTAGCATTGATGGGTTGTTGTGAGATTCGGTCAATGTGCTCTCCCGGAGTTGAAATTAAAAGGCAGTTAGGAGAAAATTGTTTTCTCTGGTCATCAGTCACAATGTGAAAAGCCTTTTTCACAATGATTAATTAAAAGCCAAAAAGAGAGAGCGAGAGGGAGTGAACTTTAATAAAGTAGCTGGCTGGTTCCAGGTACCATCTTGAGTTAATAGACGGTGGTTCGCCTTGACTAAGTGTTATTGCTCCAGTCCATAATTTCATCTTGAAAATGGGCAAGGGAGTGAATCTTCCTTTTCGTAATTGAGTATTGATTTGAAAATAAATGGCAGTGAAACTCCCACTGAACTGTCAGGATATATTCTGGACAGCACTGACAATAAATGATTTCTGGTTCTTGTGAAAGTTATGGATCAGCTTGATACTTAAACACATAGAGGACCAGGGCAATCTGTCTTCCATTTTATCAAGTCTCCGAGGGTCAATAGTGACACAACATGGGATATGGCATTCATGGCCCTGAAGTCCGGCTCAGACTCCATTATGAACTTCCTTTGTAAAATGTTTCCTTGAATTTGGAAAGCAATTTTAAAACAGCAGGTTCAGACATTTGCCTCCTCTCCCAAATAATAGCTTCCTTCTAAATACTGCACTTACAGAATACTTTTCAATGCATTTTCAATGGAAGGGAGTTAAAATGTCATTATAAATGTTTCAACGGGCTTGATAGATTTCCTTTACAAGTGGTAAGTAGCAAAAATTGGGTGTGATCTAACCAGGCACAAAAATTACAAAGGACACTTTTCAACTCGTAGTTTAGTCTCATTCAAAGTGTTTATGGATTGCCCAACTTCATCAATGGGAGCCTGTAGTCTGTAGTAAATGGTGGTTTCTGGGGAACAAAATATCGAAGGAGATTTAGAAGGATATAATGAGATTCTAAAACAAGACTATTCTTTTACAAACACTATGTGATTGTTAAACCCCTGGGAAAATACATCAGTGTTCATTATAGATTTAAGAAGCTGTTATCGTAGTTTCTTATGATAGTTAAGGCTTATAAAATCAAAACTTCACATTTTTCATTTACGTATGCAAGGTTCTTGAATTGATATTTACCATTTTCACATTAGCAATGACACAGGAAGTCTATTTAATGCATTTTCTGATTTTATCTTAAAAAGTGTTCTTGTGTTATTTTCCTTATTAATGTGGAACCATTCCTTATGTCTTTGATTTCCTTTTTGCTTTTTTCTGGAGGGACAATAGTATTTTGGAATGCCTATGAAAGAATTAGAAACTCTTAGAACCACATTGCTCTGAGGGTCTTTATGTAAATTATATGGTTTCTACTTTCTTTTCCTCCATCAATATATATAGAATTTATTAGACAATAATCATATCTGATGGATGTCAACTGAAATATTTATATGGAATTTTATAAATTCTATTGAATTAATGTGAGCAAGTTGTAGATCACTATTAAAGAACTCTACTGTATGCTATTAAAGAACTCTAATGTAGTTTCCCTGTTTTTTCACTCTCACCAAGCATCACTTAGCACAAACGGAAATACCAATATCCCTTCTCCACAAATACATCGCCTTCAGATGTTCTTTCTGTACAGAGCCAGATTCTTTGAGAAAGTGTCAAAAGTTACTGATGATTTAGAAAATAACTTTACTATTGCATGCAGTACATGGCGTTTGAATGAAGCTTTGCCACAAGAGGTTACAAGTAATTTTACATACCAAATATATATCTGCAAAGGTATATTTAATCCATAAATGAAAAGTCATATTTTTATTGTAAAAAATGCAGCTAAATATTTATAAAACTGTTGTGAGGAATGAATGCCAGAAAAAAATTTTGCATGGATTATCAACTTTTTGCCTTTTTTAGATTACAGCATAGATTGCATTTTTTCTATTGTACCATACACACTTTATAAGTACTTCAGAAAATTACTCATATAGACAACACTTTGGGATATTATGAAAGCAGATACTTAAATATAGTGTGCTCTTGGATGAAGATTAACAATGAACTGTTTTTGTATTTTAAGTGACAAGAGTAGTTGATGTTAAGCAGATGTAACTACAATTACCAAATGAACATTGTTGAATGTTTATGATGTGTGTTGAAATCTGATAAGCTCTTAACTTTCATCTTCAGAAAACACCATAAGGTGCATATTGTTATTTTCTTTGCTGTATTCAAGAGAAAACTGATACACAAACACACAACCAATTTTCGGTATATGAGAGTCTTAAACCCCAAATTAAAAGTGAAATGCTGGACAGCATTCTATACTGCAAATAGAAATTGTTTGACTGTCTTCTATATGAGGCTACTATTTTTAGTAATTCCCAACTGAGGTTCAGCTCAAATGAGACACCTTGTAGCTATCATCCTATTGTGAGAGATCGGAGTTTCTTAGGCTGTGACTCTGGAAACACTGTTAAGATTAGCTTCTCCATCTTGTTGCCTGTTTCATTGATTATTTTCTTACTGTAAAGACTAATTCAGGTGTGAAATTCTCACATAAATGATAAAGTACCCATTACTCTATCCCCAAAAAAGAATGACTCAACAGCTATTTAAGTTTGGGGCAGGGTAACATTAATGTTTTTTAAACATTTAGCTAAAGAAATTGCAAGAATAGTTAATCATTAATTAATTGAAATGATTTCCTTTGGGAAAAAATAACATAAAAACACAATATAAAAATGTAAGGAGGGGAAAGGTGAAATGCATACCAAAGTTAGGGACCTCTACATGCCTGTAAATTGGAATAACAAAGTATCACTGAAGCTAAAAAATGTAGTTATGTGCTAAAATAGCTGTTATTTCAGGTTTTCTAAAAATTGAGCTGAGGTCTTCATTTTCTGAATGTTGGAGTGAAGTCTATGGAATATCACTCAGTAGTGTCAGCTGTCTGTTCTGCTTCTTAAAGAGTCCAGCAGAAGTTTTGTGGCAAGGTCAGTGACTGCATCTCTGCACAGCAACCCTGACTGACTGGTGGTGGTGGGCTGGACATTGGTGGAGAGGATCCTGACGTCTCTTCTTCCTTCAGTAGGAAACTGTGCTATGTGAGATTAATGGTGTCTACAATAGGCTGCAGAGGGAATGGACTGCAGTATACTCATTTTGTATAATATTTGGGACCTTGGCTGAGGATGGAGCACACCTAAAGTGGGAATATTAATATGCCAGTGTCATCCCATCCCTCTTATCTTATGGTTACATTAATTCATGCTGTATTTTCTCTGTACCTCAACTCAGGTTTATCTAAAAGAATCATTAAGTTATTCAGTTAAAGATTTGAATATTTGAAATATTTTAATTTAAGGTCTCATACTTTGAGGTACTAAAATCTTCACAGTCAAGTCCCATGTTTTAATTTATAATTTCTTTAACTTATTGTTCCTCTTTTTTCCTCCCATACTGTTAGTTTTTAAGCCCACAATAGCCAAAACAAATAAACAAATAAACAAGAACAAACCAGCCAACCAATTAGGCACTCTAGTTACCTACTGGCATGCTCAGAAAAGGAGTGTGTTGCTGGGAGTGGTGGCACACACCTGTAATCCCAGCACTTCGGAGGCTGAGGCAGGAGGATCATTGCAAGTTTGAGACCAGCCTGGGTTATAAAGTGAGGCCAAGGCCAGCCTGAACTGCATAATGAGACCCTGACTCAAAAAAAAGAAGAAAAGAAAAGGAATGTGTTCCCAAGAATAATGGGTAGTCCAGTGACAAACTTGTATTCTTTTCCCCTTCTCTGCGGTTCCACAGGTGTACACAGTACAGTCAAGAGAATCATTCCAACTGACAGACAAAGCCTATAGTATGTTTTGCAAAACTTCAAACAGTAAATGATTTCTAATATGATGTTACCTTTGTTGACTGTTTTTTTTTTTTTTTTTTGTGGCACCAGGGATTGAACTCACGACCTTGTGCTTGCTAGGCAGGCACTTAGGCCACTGAGCTAAATCCCCGGCCCTTGTTGACTTTTTTTAACCATGTATTTCATTCCATGGCTTTCATGACTATGAATCTGAAAATTGGTTTATCTGCTGGAGGATGATCAATAATCATATAAATATTTTAGTAATATTTCCCAAAGTCTCAAAATCACTTCCTTAGTCCTAATTTAAACATGCCTTTGTTAAACTCAATTCATTGTTTAATATTCTCCAAAGAAAAGTATATCTTTCTAGAATCTTTTATAGGTTTAAAAAGTATTTTT
>RJWT010048000.1:0-11216 GCA_004365215.1 Cuniculus paca | reverse complement strand
CATGGAGCAATGGAGTACCTTGAGATGATTTCAATTTCCTTTCTTTCCATTCTTTACCTATTCTGACATATTTTTCTATGTTTCCTACATATTTATATGTACTGATTCTGAAGCAACTATAGCTTATCTGCTAGATATAAAAATAAATATAAAAGCTTAATATTCCTCATATATGAGATTTTTAAGTCAATGAGAGTAAGAGAACTCCAAAATATAATGGTTAATGGCAAATTAATATTTCTTTTAATGTTCAACCTCAATAGTCATTAAATAATTACACAGTGATACCTTAGTTACCAAATGGCTCCAAGCTTAAACCTTCTACTACTCGAACAGCAAAGTTCAAATAAGTTTGCTCAATAGACAAACTGAAAATCCAATTTTAAAAAACCTGTAGGGGTAGAGAATGAATCAGGCATCAAAATCGCTGTGGACACAAAGGGGTGATGCTTCCTTCAGTCTAAATACTGCTCTCACCCAGAAAGCATAGAGTGCTTGTGTAATTTTTGGGCCTCAGAACCAACTATTTGGTTTTCTATTATTTCTTATGGAAAAAATTGGGAATGAACTGAATTTGACAAATGAGGTAACACTGTATATGAAAACTACTTTTCTCAAAACAAAATTATGTATTTTGGGTTTGTGGAGATACATATATATATATATATATATATATATATATATATACATTTTAACCATGTTTAAGAATGGAAATTAGCAGTGTTAGTAACATTCACAATATTGTACAACTGTCATCTTTATTTCTCAAACTCTTTAACCACTTTGGACTCTATGTAACTATTGAGGATCCCATATTCCCGATTTCCCCGAGCCCAGTAGTTTCTAATTTATTTTTGGTCTCCACAAATTTGCTTACTATATGTATTTTTATATGAATGGAATCCTACAATGTTTGTCCTTCTCTTTCTGATTTAGGACAAAGTTTCCAAAGTTCATCTGTACTACAGCATGTATCAGAACCTCATTCTTTTTATGGCTGACTAACGTTTTATTGTATAAACAGTGTCCACTTTACTTTTCTAGTCATCTGTTGATAGATATTTAGGCTGTTTCCACACTTTGGCTGTTGTCAATGTTGCAATGAACACAGTCATGTAAGTCACTTTTTTTTTTTTTTTTTTTTTTTGCAGCACAGGGGATTGAACTCACAACCTCACACTTGCCAGGCAGGCGCTAAGGCCACCAAGCTAAATCCCCAGCCCTTGTCTTTTTGAGACAGGGTCTCACTATGCTGTTCAGACTGGCCTTGAGCTCACTTTGTAGCCCAGGCTGGTCTCAAACTCACAATGATCCGCCTGTCTCAGCCTCCCGAGTGCTGGGATTACAGGCGTGAGCCACCACACCTGGCATAAGTCACTTCTTTCAATCACTGCAGTTATTTAACTAAGAACTGACTAGTTGGTTCATATAAGAATTCTGTATTTAGTTTTTCAGTAATCACCAAAGTGACATCCACACTAACACCATTTTATGTGCCAACCAGAATGTAAGAGAGATACTTACTATTTTTATTCTACCAAACTGAAATACTGCTTTAAAAAATGCAAGACTAAGAGAAGAAAATAGGCAGTGTCAAACTAAACTGAATGGACCACAAACTGGCCAGCTTGACTAAGGACAAACTGGCAATATGTAAATATAAAATAACTTCTGAAATACATACTCTGCTCTAGGAATTTCACCTGTTAGCAATTTATCCTATACAAAGAATTGAAGATGACCACACAGAATTATATGGTTAAAAAAATAGGAAGAACCTAAAAATTTAATGATAGAAGTCTAGACAAATAAATGATTCATCCACCATTAAAATTTCTTTGTTTTCAAAATTATTAATGACTTAAAGGAAATATGCTGATAAATGAGGCTAGTCTCAAAATGTTAGTATGCTATTAAGAAAATATTTTATACATAGAAGTTGTATAACAAAATGTTATGGATAGCTATATTTGTGGAATGAAATTGATTATTCAATATTATTTGTTGTGCTTCTGTATTTTTCCAAAACTTCTAGAATCAACTCATGAACACACATACACACACACACACACACACACACACACAGAATTAGGACAATTTTTTAAACTAAAAATCAATATGTGACAAAGAACTCAACCAAAGTAGCCTAGTTCCTTTTGCAGTACTAAAGGTCTTCCGGCCTCTGCCTGCACTACTCCGCCCCAGACCAAGAGGTATAAGAATTCTGTAGGTTTTTCCTCTAGTGTCAGCATAGTCACAGCTTTTCATGGGTTTGGTTTTCTAGCCACACTCCACTTAAATTTTATTGAAAACCTCACAAATAAAACTAGGCTCCTCCAAAGTTTTTCTGTGATCATTTGGCTTAAAAGAATTAAAGTTAAAGAAAGCAAAGTGCAGGTTTTGGACCAAACGACCTGGGTGGAAAAGTAGACTGGGGCAAGGCAGTTTTCCAAAGTGCTGTGCCCTGTGGCAGGGTAGTTTTCAATAAACGTAAGTAGAGAATATTTAAATAGCACCCAATTTACTTTTTATTTTCATAAAAGGAGAGAAATGAAAGAGATGGAAGTGCAGATCTGGCTCTATTAAAAGCCACAGCTGAGCCAACAGCAGTGAGCAAACCCATACAGGTTACCTGAAATATGTATTATACAGTTTTCCATGATAAAAAAGCTTCACGACTTTTCCAGTTCTCAGCAATTCTTGGCTTTATTACATAACCCGGTATACCAGCAGGGGACACTACTTGCTTCGACCAGGAAATTCTTATATTTTTTTGGAGTTGTTACTTGTGCACCAACAAGAAGCTTAAGTGTAGGGGATCTTACTTCCAGAATCCTCTGCACCAGGGCTAGGCAAAGTTACTCTGGTAAGCAAAACATAACATACAAGTTTTAAATACATTTTTCACTGGAAAGTAGAAATATTTTCCATTTCTTTATTTCTTAAAATATCTTGGGAAAACAAGGTATCTTGCTTATAATAACTTGCTTATCATAAAGTTCTCTAATAAAGGAGAGTAGATAGGGGCACTGTAGAGAATCTCTAACAAGTAAAACTGAATTTGGAGCTCAAGGTGCTTACATGAACCATACATAAATGAGACTACTAACTGATCCATTAAATTGTAAGTATGACAGTAAGTTCAGATCTGAAAGGCATTCATCTCAACATCCCCAAGCTTGCCTCAGAGAGTAATTATCAATGTTAGAAAGCATTTGTCCTATGTACTACAATGAAGTAAATATTCTAAAGCTACCTGGTGGTATTTCTTTATTTTATTTCAATTGAAAATTTTTGGCAGTCACGCAAGAATAAGTTCTGGAGATCTGGCATTTTTCCTACATACTTAAAATGAAAGCAGAAAAGTATGTTTGTTACTCCTTGATCACAGCTTTCTTCCTAGAAACCTGGAATAGAGCTCTCGGCATCTCTGCTGACATGAACGTGTGGGTGGTGAGATGGAGCGGGAGAGAGGACATCAAGCCCACCCAACTCCTGGAATTTCTACAGAAAAGACAAAACTTTCCAAATGAAATAGTCATTTTGGTAAATGAAACCATTTGTAACTTCAGAGACTTTTTTTCTTTCATTCCAAAATATCAAAAGAAAAATCCACACTGTGTTCTAGCAGGCTATAAAGCTTTGGTTTAGAGAAGGGTCAACAAGAGCTAAAACCACTAATGTCATATTTGAAGGAGCAAGAGTGGAGGGTAGTGACGCCTCAACACTTCCAGGATCCCAATGAAAGGTCTCACTGAGGCTGAAAATGATCTGCCAAATTTACACTAAAAACAAAGAGAACATCTTTTGTGCATATGGCACTGTTATGAAATACTGACTCCTTTACAGACATCAAACAGAATTATCAAAATAAGAGAGACTGGGCAGTAGAGATAGAAACACGAGACAAACTGAAAAGGAAAAAAAAACTTTTTAAAAAAGAAGACAAACAGAGACAGAAAAAAAAAAAGAGGACAAAGATCAAGACAAAACAAATATAAACAGCCAGTTTGACATGATTAGGAGAGTGATCTGTTGTTCTGGTAAACCAAGTGGCTTCATTTCATGACTTATTTTAGACTGGGAAAATTGCTTTTACATTTAAAAACAAAGAGTAAGTCAAATCCATTTGGGTAGAAGTATTTTGAGGCTCTTCTTTTAAGGAGAAAAGGAGGGTTGGGAGTTAATTCTTGCTCCTTAGGGAACACCAAAATCCAATTTCAAATCACTATAGGTTCCTGGAGTTAAAAAAAAAAAAAAAACTCAACATATTCCTTAGTAAACCACAATGATTCTGATATTATAGATCTGAAATATCCCCTGAAAAGCTCATATGCTCAGAGGTAGGGTGTTCAGAATATCATTAGTGAATCAATCCATTGATGAATTCATATTGAATTCAGTAGGGTCCACTGGAGGAGGTAGGTTGTTAGGGGTATGCCATTAGAGCATTTCTCTCTCTCTCTCTCTCTCTCTCTCTCTCTCTCTCTCTCTCTCTCTCTCTCTCTCTGTCTCTCTCTCTCTCTCTCTCTCTCTCCTCTCTCTCTCTGTCTCTCTCTCTGTCTCTCTCTCCCTCTCTCTTTCTGGCTCCTCCTGTTCTCTTGGTTTTCTGGCTGCCACAGATTAAGTAGTTTTCCCCTGTTAGGTCCTTCTGTCATGCCATTTCTCCTCACAGCCAACCCACCGTAGACTGAACCATCAGAAACCATGAGCCAAATAAACCTCACCTCCTGTAAGTTGCAGGTGTCAGATATTTTGTCGCAGTGACAGGAAAACTCACTAATACAGAGATTAATTCTTTTCCCTTAAAGGATTCTCAGGTGTCTCAGATTACTCCACACGCATACAAATGACATAAGATCAAGATTTGTACAACCGTGTGCTAATGCCTACTACAACAGACTTACAGGAGTCAACTGAGCATCAGGAGACTTACTGTCACACTGGCATCATCTAATAATGGAAGAACTAGATGGTAGGGATGAAGGGAAGATGATAATTTTAGGAATATAAAGTCTCAACTGAAATATCAGATTCTAATCTGTTAAAAGTACATAACCTCATATCCAATCGCACAGTAGTTAATAACACAGGCTCTAGAATAACAATGTCAGATTCACCCAAAGATCTACCACATCTCTAAGTCTGTTTTCTCAACTCTAAAGTGAAACAAAAATACACCCTACCTTCGTAGGATGGTCATGAGAAAGAAACAACACAACAAATAAGACAAAAACTGCAGGATATACTAAAGGCAATTATTATGAAAAGAAGGTAAGAAGAAGAGAATATTTAGGGTTCACATACTTGAACTGTGGTCAGAGCTGTACAAATGTTAAATCTATTAATTTTCACAACATGGTAGACAGGTATTTTTATACTGTTGTTATAGACAAAAATCAAGGTCACACATCTAGTCAGCATAGAAATAGTAATCAAACATGTATTTGACTACAAAGATCATGTACTACATATCTGTCCACTCTAAAAATGCATTTATTAAAAATATTTGACATAAAGAGCTACAATAAATGATGCTATGATCAAGAAATTGAAGACTCGAAAATTTTTCTGAACTACAGCTTCATCTGAAAAATTGCACGTATAATAATACATTAACTCATGGGTTTTTATGAGGAATGAAGGACTTAATGCATGTGAAATGCTTAGCAGTGTAAGAAGCAATGAAATGTTACATAAACCACTATTAGGGGCCGGGGATATAGTTCAGCAGCACAGTGCGTGCCTGTCAGGCACAAAGTTGTGAGTTCAATTGCCGGTACCAAAAAAAAAAAAAGCACTATTAGTTCATTACATCTGATTTAATAAGTAACTAAGGATTTAAGTAAAATCCTTATATACCCCATTTATTTACTTTTAATTCTATAACTTTTTGAGAACAAACCAGTCCAAATAGGTTCCCTCATAAGCAAGAGAACACATAATGAAAAAATGTATCTTCTTACATTACTTTTCATGGTAAAATAATTTCATCTCAACTAAGGACATCTAACTTGAATATAGCTATTTTTATAAATATTAATGGTACTATATTCAGATGTTTCCATAGTCTTTTCTATTCTTGAAGCCATATATGTTAAAGCAAACTACCAAGAAAATCACATGATGAATTACAGGAGCAGGTAAAGTTATCACCACAGAGCTTTCTGACTTATTAGTATTTTGATCACCTCAACCAAATAGCTACCATTTTATAGATGAAAAATGAAGGCATGAAATTAGCCAGTGACAGGCTTTGTCCTCAAACATTAATTTGCAAGAAATGAAAAGCTAATATATGTTTCAGGCAAACTTTCACACCTAAGCTCTTCCTAAAATTTACTAAAATGTCAAATATTGTTATATATTCAAAAAAGTATTTCTAATTACACTATACAGCAAAACAAAAGCAAGAACAATTTTAAATACTGAAAACACAAGATGAGGAGGGGTTTGAACAGCTCTTATAAGTTTCAAACTGGGTAAGAGCTCTTAGATCTTTACAGTAATAAATATTGTAGTGTACAGTCGTCCATTGGGAACCCTCACTCATATGTTATTCCATGATTGAAGATCAAGGTGCCAACTCCATTTAGAATCAGTGCATGCTTTGGATTATTCTAAGCATTAACACGTATTTTTAAAAAGCAATACATATTTCTAAGAGAAACTTAATCACTCTGCCTCTTGTTACCCCATCCCCAAGTCCCAGAATATACAATGAATTCTGAGTTTCAGACACCAATATTCCTGTAGTTTGCCTCTTCCTATAAGGAGATGGAAAATAAACGTGACTTTGGGCAATCACTATTCTTTAAAGGATGGCCTTTTCCAGCTGGAGAAGCCATTATTTGATTAATAGTGGCTTTCCTAGCTGAAAATACCTGTTTAGTACTTAAGGGGTAAGTCTCTCTGTGACCTGCATGGAAGCCTCAGTAAGCCATGGGGGGAAAAAAAAAGTCTATAACCAAAAAAACCCCATCTAAGAGTTTTTGCCCCATGATAATTCATTTTTATTTTTTGCAATATTGGAGATTGAACCCAGGGCCTCAAAGCATGCTAAGTAAGTGCTATACCACTGAGCTACATCCTTACCCTTTTCAATTTTATTTTGAGAGAGGGTGTCAACAAGCTACCCAGGGTGGCCTTCAACCTCTGATCCTGTTACCATATCCTCTAAAGTGGGATTACAGGTATGCTTTACCGTACCCAGCTTGCCAATGGCATTTTAAAACAGGAGATGCCATTCAAGAGTGGAACTGATACATTTTGTGACTTCCATGATGAACATGGTATATGATATTAAGAATAAGTATCTCAGGAGACTGAGGCAGGAGGATCGCTTGAGTCCAGAAGTTGGAGGCTAACCTGGGCAACATAATACTTTGTCCCTTAAAAAGAAAAGAAAAAAGATAATTCCTAGTCACCTACACATACTGATATTACATGAATAAAATCAAGTGACTGTCTTGGCTGTGATGCTGGTCAAAGTCCTGGAAAAAGTGAAGATTTCTTGTTCTATCACCTACTACATATGTAACAATATGCAAATTATGTAATATCCCTTAGCTTCACTTTCTTCACCTATTGAAAAATCTGTTATGTGTTAAAAACAGACTTTTATTTATGTTTTGCATAAATAATGTATTCATCTTTTAAAAGACTACAATGAAAAAATAAGTCTCTCTACTTCTGTTCCATAGCCTCTGAGTTCCTAATGAGGAAATAATTACTGTTTCCAGTCAAATGCAAAACTCTGGTTTCAATGTTTCTTGCTGAAATGCTGAATTCATTAATTTTTATTCAGTGCTTATAATGTGACAGAACCATTTAGGGAGCTAGCCAGGGATCTAGCTCAGCGGCCTAAGCGCCTGTCTGGCAAACACAAGGTCGTTGAGTTCAATCCCCGTGGCGCAAAAAAAGAAAAAAAAAAAAGAAAAACCATTTAGGGAGCTACAGGAATACAAAGATGAGCTGGCAGAATGGAAAATGATACCCAAGAAACTTTAATATGAGTGATAAACATAATAGTAAATGTTCCACAATGGAGGAGAATAATTTAATCAAAGGAGAAAACTGAAATTAAGAATAAAAAGAACTGGTTTCACTGCAAAGTGCAATGCTCAGGCATCACAGTCAGTTCTGCAGCTTAGGCCCTCAGATTCGGGAATGAAGCTCTTCCTGTGGCAATAAAAACTCTAGAGGTATTCACCCATTGCTGAGAATTTTTGACACAGGAAGAGTATCAAATGGTTTGCTGTGTCCTCCTTAGGCAGAGAAAAACAAGGGTAGAAGAATTCACTTCCTCATGATGCAAAGATTCTTCATTTGAAAACTACTACTTAAATTCATTTA
Source organism: Cuniculus paca (assembly GCA_004365215.1). NCBI lineage: Eukaryota > Metazoa > Chordata > Mammalia > Rodentia > Cuniculidae > Cuniculus > Cuniculus paca. The sequence goes on along the minus strand of RJWT010048000.1, from coordinate 2,861 downwards.
AAGAAGAGACTATTTAGCCAGGCATGGTAGCACATAACTGTAATCCCATGTACCTAAGCTGAGTCAGGAGGATCAGAAGTCTGAGTCCCAGGTCAGCAATTAAGGTAGACCCCAAATACACACATATATTTACATTTACGTTTACGTTTACGTTTACGTTTACGTTTACGTTTACGTTTACATTTACATGTAAAGGGGTAGAGTGTAGCTCAGTGTGAAGGCACTGTATTCCCAGTACCCCTCATACCCACCCCCAAGAAAATGTAAGTCCATCAACTATAATGACTTACTGATTTTGCCAAGTCTTAAAAAAAACTTTTTGGCTAAATGGAACTTGGGTCAGATGTCTACACGTCAACATCCTGGGTCTAAGATGGGCTAGTTTAAAAAGCCCAAAAATTCCTAAAATGGTATGTCTGAAAGTTACCCTAGTATGACCAGAAGAAAACAGCATGGTTACTTTTATTAGATGTCTGCCAGTGTTAACCACAGATTCCAGAGAGCAGAAACCTGTTATACTTAATGCTGTACAAAGATAACCTTAACATTTTCCACACTAAGCCTATTAGTTCAAAGCACAATTGAGTTGACAGTTATTAGTTCCTTTATTTTTATTGTGTGTCTAAAGTAAAACTGATCAAGGATGAGAAACATTCTGTTTAAACATACGCAGCTTTAAAAGAATGACACAGAAGCTAATTTGAAACACTCCATAAAATGTTTTTATCACACAGTTTAGTATAGGCCCAAACAAATGGAAAGTGAATAGACGACAGAATTATCAGTCAAGAAAAGTATTATCCCTGCCAGGTGCGGTAATGCACGCCTGTAACCCCAGCATTTGGAAGGCTGAGGCAGAAAGACTTCTGTGCGTTTGAGGCCAATCTGGGCTACATAGTGAGTTCAAGGCCAGCCTGAACTGCACAGTGAGACCCTGTCTCACAAAAATCAAACAAAACCAAACAAACAAAAACAGAAAGCATTACACAACTTCAAATAATACACAGATAAAAACATAGTATTATCAACTTTGAATCACTTTATGGAATAAAGCCTTATGTTTTATCTGGAATCAACAATGCAACTAATACTAATTATTTGCTCTGTACCCTACAAAACTAGGCACATGGAATTACCAAGGCCATGTAAGTTCTCAAAGACCCTTTTATTACAAGGCATTACTCTCCCCTTTTCCAAGGCATCCTACATAAAGAATATTCCAATACTATAATGATAACAACTAGAGGTATCTTATGCCAGGGACAAAGCAGTCAGTATCCACATCTGCTATCAATACATTTTATGTTTCCACTCTTATGATATACACATGGTAAAGTATTTCTACTATTAACAATGATAAACACAGAAACGTAAGAACTGCAACCAGTGTCACCTCCTGATACTCCTAAACATGGGTCATGGATGCTACAAAATCTTCTTACCTGATTCATTTTTCAGCATATCACTTTGCTGCAAGAATAGATCAAACTCAAGTGTGTTATTATTTAAAGGCTCACTTCAAATATAGTCATTTCAATCAGTGAAAAAATTCTAGTTTGATATTAGAAGATCACAATCATGAGCTGTAGAACAGTACATAAAAAAGTTTGCAAGGCACCATGATCATTCAGAGGTGATATTTAAATTTCAGAACTCAAAACGCTAAAGATACAATGCTCTAGTCCTATAATACCACCCTGTTCTGTGACTATTATGAAACTCTCTTAAATATTATAAAGAATACAAAGGACAAAGCCTCCATTTTTCTCCTCTCTATGCACAGATTAGCCCCAATGTCCTGAATATAAGCATTTTCTGTAACAACAAGCTACCTTTATAATGTCCAAATAATTATAGGTTCAGGTCAAGAACTCCAAACCATATTGATTACATCTCTATGGAAGAAGGACCCTCCAGCGCTGTGTGTAGCCACTATAACAGGATAGCTTTTAAGTATCTGTGACACTAAGAATTTTCTGTCCTATCAATGCCAGAAATGGAAAGCCAGTGACCAGTCAGGCCTGTCAGTTGTTGCCTGAAGCAATAAGGACAAGCTGGGAATTCACTGCACTGCAACTTCATCTGCCGGCTGCATTCACACATTTTCACCACCTGAATAGCTGATTCTCTCGAACTCCCACATGGCTCATTTCAGCAGACAGTGTTTGGAAATGAATATTTGATCAGACAGGACAGAAAGAGACTTGGACTTATGTGAGGTGTCACCATAATGCACTTTGGGTAACTCTAAATATCAGGAGTGAGGTGTCCTAGGTCTTAGTCTTTCAGTATTTCTGAAATGGACCGGTGATCCTAATTAAATAAGATTAAATGAGATAAGACACATGAAAACACTTTGCACAGTGTTGGGGACCTTGCTCTTCAAATAGTGACTTCCAATAGATCTTCCCTGTCTGTACTGGCAAATATCCTGAAAATTTTTCATAGAGCTTTTGACCACTTTGACACAGGGACCTCATCCTGCCAAGCAAAGTTAAAAATCATCTGGTTACTTTTCCAATTTGTAGTTACTTCAATAGGAATCTAAGAAAAAAGCATTAGAAGCTTATTAAAATTGCTTCTCCATTTGCTTTTTTTTTTTTTTTTGCATAACCAGGAATTGAACTAATGACCTTGTGCTTGCTAGGCAGGCACTTAAGCCACTGAGCTAGATCCCTCGTCTAAAATTGCTTCTTTATGTCTGGATTTCAATGGTTTGTGATATACTTATGTGTAGTTTTTGGGTTTTTGTTTTTGTTTTTGTATTTATTTTACTTGGAGTACAAGAATTCTTAGAAATTTGAGTTGATGCCTTTCATTAATTTTAGAAGCTTTTCAACTTTTCATGCAATTATTTTGCC
>RJWT010047999.1:0-11207 GCA_004365215.1 Cuniculus paca | reverse complement strand
TACTGCCTTTACCTTTTTATTTAATTCCAGCTGTTGGTAGAAACATTGAATATTAGTGTTTTGAGACTCTTATGTTGAATTTTCTCTGCAAGGTCCAGCCAAGGAATTCCCTGGCAAAAGGTTCTTTTTTATGGAAAAGTGAGTGCTACCCTTCTACCCTTGTGTTCTTTACTTAGTTCTGTTCTCCTGGGACTTTGCATTATTGTAAGTTCTTGGCCATGTGACAGCCCTTGAAAAGATTGAAGACAGTTGCATTGAAAAGATTCCTTCCCTTGTTTTCTTATCCAGTTCAAAGTAATAGTAATGAGCTTTCTGATTTGTTGTGTCTCATTTCAACTTACTCCCTTAGGTCACTCATGCCACCTATTTCTCCATATAGTCTCATTTTTACTTCTGTGACAAGGTATGATCAGGAGAACAGAAGGCACATAAGTATTTTACAAGATAATTTTATATAGGGGATTGGTCACACAGAAGTTGCAGGATTAAAAGAACAAAAAGCAAATATGAAGATGTGGTGGAATCCATTACGCCAGGATTGGGGACTCAAAAGGAAATCACGTGCTGGGAGGAGGGGTTTTGCAGAACTGGTCCTGGGATTGCTGTCACACCTTACCTGCTCCAGAAGGAAACTGGGCACAGCCAGAATCCCAGTACTCTTGGGAGGCTGAGGCAGGAGGGAGACAGCTTTGAGCCCAGCCTGGGCATCTTAGTGATTTAACAAGACCCTGTCTCAAAATAAAAAATAAAAGCGGCCTGGGGAATGTGGCTCAGAGAATAAAAAGCCCTGTGCTGTTGGCAGGCAAGTCGGATAACTGGAATAGACATGGTACTTTCTGGTGGCGTGCAGGCACCTCGGTAGTTTGGAGGAGGCACTCTGTTATGTTGGACTCAGCACTTGACCTCTGGGGTGGCTGCTATTTCTACCCCGAGGGGATAGGAATAATTTTTCGTTCTACCAGTGTCCAAACAAATCCTTTCCCTACACTTTCAGTCTATCACTAGCGCCCCCTATTGACAGAATCTAAGCGGAAGTCCACTGGCGGACAAGGGGATTTGGCGCACTCCCCAGTCAGGGCTTTGAAAAGTAAAGAAGGGTGGATTTGGAATGGAGAGGAGAGAGCCCAGAAAATGCCTTTTAAAAACTTCTTTTAAAACCTTTCATTAGAAACTCAAATAAAGGTGGATCAATTTTAATTGTATTTTAAAAGAAGGATTAAATCCCTAATATATTAATGTTTGCCTATTTATTCATATGTGTCTGCATAGGAAGAGCAAATCCAGTCATTGCTATTTATTTTAGGTGTTCTTTTAAATTATTATTTTTAGTTTAACTTTCCAACAAGTCAAATTTTCTGCAGCTTGAAGATTACAAATATTTTTCTTTGGAGACTTCTTCATGTCTCACACGGATTCCTTTAGCATCTAATTCTGTGGAATACAGAATATGAAGGTACAGCTTAGTGGCTAAAACTCAAATGACCCAAAAGTTACAGTCTAACTTGCTAGGGAAGTTAAACTAAAGCAAAATTGACACTACAGACTCATTCAAAACTTTGCTCGTTGGAGTGAAAAAGATGAAAAGAAAAATATATTGGTATTGAAATGAATTGGTGTTTTCTTCCTATGGAGAAAAAATGAAAAATGCCTTTTATTCAGATAATATCTTAATTTTCTTCTTCATGGTAGGGGAAATCTGTAACTGTAAATACATGCATTAGTTATGCAGAGGAAAGAAACATTTGCAAGTCTTCAAACTTTTCTAGGGTTTTCTAGGTTGAGGATCATTGAGACAGGGCAAAGGCAAAGAAAATAATTTCCTCATCTGAAAAATGCTTTCTTAAGCAAGAGACACTGGGGTAACCATTGTTAATCTCCTCTTGTTATGTCTTGAAAACCTGTATAGCTAGCAGTGTTCTGTTTTGAAATGCTATTTTATGTTTGACTCTATTCTGTTTTCTTTTGCTTTTTTCATTCTGTTTTGTTTTGTTTTGTACTATTCTCTTTAAAATAAAATAAAAAAAAAGAAAAATGCTTTCTTTTTAGCTATAAAATTAGGACCACTGATCTGAAAATAAATATAGCCCATTTCTAATTCTGGCTTGGTCACTAAAGTCTGAGATCATTTGTAACTCTTTGAGTGTCAGGTTTTCCTTATGTAAAATACAAGCATGGAGAATGATCTATAACCTTTTTTTTTAGTTTTAATAGTCAAAGGAGAGCAAACTATTCTAGAATGTTCTTGTTTTCTCTTAGAAGAACAGGCTTTGGGAACGAGAAGAGGGCAGGAACTGTAAAGTCTGCTTATGGTTGCTTATGGTTTTTATTTGTTTCAGTGTTAGCCTTCTTTCTATATTTCAGTGAACTATGAAAGTCTTTTTGACATTTTAGAGTCGGAGCTTAGTTCAAATTCCAACGCTGCCTCAACATCTGTAATCTTTGATGCTATATAAAGCCTTGAGCCATGAAAGGGAGATAGTGAAGCCTAACTCAAATCTTTTTGAGGAAAACAGCAAAGATAAATCTATGAATTCTTTCAAGTACATAAATTTAGGGACTCTTTCAAGTAAGCCCACTACTTATATGTAAAGATAGAGGACGGAAATTAGCAGCATTCCCCGTTGTAAGGAGCGGTGAGGCTTTCAAAGAAATTATGAGAGTTTAGGTGCACGAAGTTGGTTCTAACCCTTGAAATCACATCTTCAAACAGTATAAAATTATGCAATAGTTTAATCATTTACCAATGTAGCTTCATTATGAGTTAGCTACTTCTTCTAAAATATGTTATTGATATTATTTAAAACGTTAGGGAGCAAGGACCAAGGAAAGTTTAAATGTCCAACTCCAAGGATATAGTTTAGGTGATGTTAAAAGTGTAAAAAACAAAACAAAACAAAATGGAAAAAGCCCCGGTGGCTTTATTTTTTGAATTCTAGCATCTCAGCCTGTCTTCGGGGCTTGCTGTCTGCCTCTGTCACGTCGCTGTGGGCATGAGGTTCACAACACTCTCTCAGTCCAGCAGCCTCGCTCTGAGCCTGTGTCTTTCCGGGAAACACCTTCCTCATGCTGTCTTGGGCTCTGTCTTGGGCAGTAGGATCCAGGTCCAAGCTCAGGGTGCTGGTCACACTCAGGATCCTGATTTTCTCCTAGGTGCAAGGGCTCTTTCCCACCCTCATGTATTCTGAACCCCTCAGCAGCTCGGAAGGCAAGCTTGACAGGACCTGTCTGCCTAGATTGTTAATTTCACAGCCGGATGAGTAGAAAGGTAATTTATATGGGTCGGTCAGATTTTAAATGCTACTGTGTCTCTTGATGAGGGGGAGTGAAAGGATTTAAAAGAATTATTAGTGTGGTCCGGATCGACTGTCTGTGGTCTCTTTGACACAGTTCCATACCTTTTCCATTTGGTAAATGCCCCGCGTGGCCTCCACATGTTCACTGTGGATTACAACCAAGATGAGAAGCAAGTCACTGGGGGAAGAGTTTTGTTTTCATTTATTTTTAATTAATTGCCAACTTCCTCTTTCATTTGGTTGGCCACGCTCTGCAGATCCCAGTGATATAGGAGCTTTGCCAGCATGAGGAGCCACTGTGCCCAATTGCCGGAGGCCTGAGTACCAGCCAGCTGCTCTGCCCACCCGCAGGGACAGTCTGAAATAAGTCTGCGTAAGTGGACCCCACCTTCAGAAATGATCTGCACCCCTCCTTCCTTAATGGCACTATTTACAATAAGAAATCATCATTTTCAAAACAGGTTTATGAACTTTCATTGGGTGAAGGACAGTGCATGGGACCTTGAAGATAAAGATGTACAGAGTGGTTCTTGGCACCCCAGGGATTTACTGACATCCACAGAGCTAGCAGGAATATACAGGAAAGAGATGTTGAGTGGCCGAAACCCAAACAAATCAGAACAAAGCAAGCAACACAAGACAGTACCCCAAAACAGCAAGAACAGCAACAAAACTCCCCACACCAGGGTCTTCAGAATCAGTCACATTTGTTTTTTTTTTTTTTCAGTTTATGATTTTTTTATTTTCATTTTTTTAGTCACATCCATTTTGAGGTCAGACTAATTGATCTTTACCCTGGTTCTGCTGCTGACTTATTTTGTGACTATGGGAAAAATTATTTATCAATTACCTGATTACCCAATTTCCCAATCCTCAATTTCTTCCTCTATGAAATTGTTGTGAGAATTAAATGCAGCTACATAAATGTACCTATATTATATATATAATAGAAATCTATAAATAATAGAAATTATCGTTGGGCATGACAGTACTGGTATCTGAGAAGTCATGGTAAATGTAGTCAAGAGAGGAAGCATGGGTACAAGCAAGAAAAAAAAAGGTAAAACTGAGACTGTTGCCTATAGCCAAGACTCTTAGGCATTTTCAGTTTAAATGGAAAGGTGACTTTCAAAAAATGCACTCTGGCAGCCCAGGTAGGAAAAAAAGAAATATAGAAGTTGAAGAAAAATGAAACCTCTTTTCTCTGACAATCCCAAGAATTTGCCATTGTCCTCTGGGGTTTGGAGCATGATAACACTCCACTTAAATTCTTTGTGAGTGATGCTTGCTGTTGCCATTTGATTCAATAATGTATGGGGGATTTAAGCCTATGCATTAAGGGAAATAAATTATTTTAATTGTGACAAAATTAGAAAGAATGAGGAAAATAATCATTATTGCTGATGATATCAGTGGAAAAATATAGAAAACGTACAAACTATTAGAATCAGTTATAGTTCATCTAGATTCCTGGATGCAAGAATATATAAAAGCAGCAGCATATATTTATACCACCATACAATTTAGTAAACGTACCTGAAAAAAATTTGGTAAAACAATACCTTTGTGAGGAAAATTATAGAATTCTACTAAAAGACCTAAAAGAAGTACTCAATACATGGAGAGAAGACATGCACAAGAACTGCAAGATTTGATATTTGAAGGATAGCTATGTTCTCACTCATTTAAAAAGTAAATTTAATTTTACAAAACTTTACAAGTTGACCTAAAGTCATATGAAAAGCAAAAAGGACTGAGAATGGCCTAAATGATTTTTTATGGAAGGAAACAAAAATGAAGCATAGGAGAAGAAATGAGAGAAAATGATTATGTGTAAAACTTTTTAAATGAAAGAGTGTTATTGCAATGGAAAGATTCCTGGAAAGACAGTTCAGAGCCTAAAATAGACTAATTTCCAAGTGAGACAATATATAAAGAAGTGTGGCCTTATAAAATCATAAGGAAAGTCTGGGTGTCAGTAAACAGTGTTATGACAACTGGCTCTCTATGGAGAAAAAGGCGTTAAATTCCTACTTTGCACCATATAGAAAAATACATGCAGATAGATTGAATACAAAATGTGAAAAAGAACACTTTAAAAATGTTCAAGAATGAATAAAGAAGAAGAATTTATGACTTCAGGTAAGAGAGATTTTTGAAATGACAAATACGTATAAAAGCAATAGTGATAAATTCAACTTCATTAAATTAAAAAGCAATGCGCAACCAAATATTTCACAGAGCAAAAAAGCAACCCACACTGAAAGAAAATATTTTACATTTATATGATTGAAAAAGCAAGCGTATTTAGAATACATAGAAACTTTTACAGATCAATGAAGAAAGAAAATAACTTATTTGCGAATAGGAAACAGATATAAAAAGGCAGTTCACAGAAGGGGAAAGTGGAAGATTTCATAAGTATATAAAGAGCTATTCAACTGCACTGATATACAGAGAATACCAACTAAATTATTATGAGATATCATTTTATCCCAAGATATAAGAAAGGCAGTAAGTTTGACAGCATTAAATATTGGTAAAACAAAAACAAAACAAAAAAAAGAGAATAGGGAAACAGCCTAGGAGCCAATTTGGAAACAATATACCATTAATTAGAGCATATGATTCCCAAAGTTGTAAAATTCTATTTCTAGTTATATGCCTCAGAACAACCCCTCTCTCCGTGTGCCTAAAGAGTCATACACCAAGATTTTTTTTAGCAGGACTGTTCACAAAAGTGAAAGAGTAAAACAATTTAATTGTCTTTTAGTTCAGAACTGGAGAGAGAAACTGTGTTTGCTTATTCAACGAATACTGCCCAGAACTTCAATGAAATCTACATATAGCTATATGAATAAACCTCGAAAAATGTATTTAAGGGAAAATGCATGCTGTCAAAAGATACATACAGCATCAGTAGTTCTATAAAAATTTAAAACACTCAAAGGAATAGGATAATTATCTATGGACATAAGCATATTGGCAAAGTAGAATCATTTAAAGGGCAAAGATGCATTCACACTTTACCCAGGTTCTTGCCATTTGAAGAGACAGACAGGAAGGTATGTTCCTAACGGAGCTTTATTTCTGTCTCTACATTATATTCCCTAACAAGGTTTAAGCAACAAATGTGTATGTCAAGCAAATGTGATAGAACAATGCGTTAAAGCTATGGCAAGTACATAGCGGTTATATTTCTATTTTCTATTTATTTGAAATATTTTCTAATTAAAACTAAAATTAAAAAAATACATGAAATATCTTATGTATTTCGGATGCAGATTAGAGCTGCCCTCCTCTTGTGAAGCTTGTGATATGCCTTTGGCTCCTCCGTTTTCCATGTTTGAGAATCACTTGTACACATTGGATGGAGTTGTTACCTGCCAGGATTTTTGTGGCAATTTAATAGTAGTTTGTGGATTTTGTTACCCAACTGATAAGAGTTTTAATATATTTTAATATTAATTGTGCTTTTTAAAACTGAACATGCTCTTTGAAGATGCATATACATGTTCTCTCCAACCTTATTTCCCCCATTCAACTGGAAATTACAGCCCCCAAATATAAGTAGTACAGATATATTTTTCTGGAAAGTTCGTTAATTGGAAATCTGTGAGGTAAAGGAGTAAGCGTCAAGTCTGGAGCCCCGTGTCCCAGCTTTCTGTTTATCGTGTGACTCTTCGGAGCTCTTCTGTGCGAGGTTTCTTTACCTTTCAAACGAAAGTGTTGACTTATCTCTAAATGCTTTCCAAACCACAGGCTTTGTAATTTCATGAAGTGTACGAGTGAAGTCAGTCACAAAACGAAGCATGACTGGAATATAAGAATGGCGGAGGGGCCGAAGCGTTCCTCTGCCTCTCAGGAGCTTGCCTCTCTCTTGCCAGAGTGTCACTGTTTTGGAGCAATGTAATGGAGGTTGAAATTTAAAAACCAATGTTTTCTGAGAAAGTGATACCATTTCTATTCAATAATGCCTTAACAGAAGCAGATTTTTAACCACGCAGGTCAATACATACTGCCGGAGAGATTCTGGGAAATAGGACGGATGTGACTTGATCAGAAGATGAGGTAGGACTGGGCTCAAATGGAGAAAACTCAGTCTTAGCAGCGACACTTGTCGTTTGAAAGGACTCGTGGGGCATGGTGGGCTTGAGAATACGGATCTCGAGTCGGGGGAAAAGTGGACACAGGATAATGAAGCAGAAACAAAGACAGGCATTACCAAAGTCCATGAGGGCAGCTGTAATGTTGCCTTTTAAAGTTCTTGGAGATGAGGGTTTAATAGTTTTCTTTTTAATGTAATCAAAAAGGGCATTGGAAGTCTTTGAGTCTGTGATAGACAGAGATGGTTTTCCTATCTCAGGATGAAGTCAAAGAGGAGTCATTGGCCGAACCACCAAAGGAAACTGCAGCAGGTACACCACCTGATCAGAGGCACCATCTCAAGGTGACTCACGCTCTTAGCCATGTGCTCTGCTGCTGTCATAAAAGGGACCTTAGCGTTAACCTGAAAAGGTAGAAGGAAAGTTGTTCGAAAACTTTCACAATGAGCAGTCTACTCTTACAGGCAATTCTGAAACTGCTATCTAAGTTTTCAAGTATTCTACAGGAAAGATTTAAATGTAATTTCCTTGAGTCTTAATTGCTAATTATTTTAACTAAGGGCTCTAAATTAAACATGCTCTATTTTGAAGGTTTTAAGGAGTTTAAAGCAATTGCTGTCACTGGAAATGTGTTTAGTATCTATTCTCAGAAGTGGAATCTAATCAGCCACGTAAGGATACTGACCTCAGAAAGACAGCCAGAAGCACTGGCCTTAATTGTATTAGAAACTCAGGGTCCACTTTAATGAGAAACTACCTTAGACTGGTGGAAAGTTTTGGAACTTAATGATTAGTATATCTGAGTCCATCATGTATAAAATGTAAGAAGAGTTCTTTAAAATTTATTTTTTGATAAACTGACCTGTCAACAACTAATCAACTTGATAAAAAATTGAGATAAGTTATTCGGGAGTTGAAATGACACTCAAATATGTTTTTCCACTTGATCATATTCTAAACGACATTAAAAATTATATTTAGGGAAAAAATCTTTCAATAAGATATGCTTCTTCTTTGTTAATCCAATGAAAGAAGTTCTGAATGTATCTATGTATCTATATCTCTATAACTGTAAATATAGTACTTATTAATAGTCACTCTGTCCAGTGTATTTTTTTTTTTTTGTACAGGGAGTCAAACTCAAGACCTTGTGCCTTCCAGGCAGGCACTTGTGCCGCTGAGCTATATCTCCGACCCCAGTGTAAGTATTTTGATATGTACTTTAATCAAATGCTGTCACAATGTGGATGGTCAACCTTTCCCATCATTTTAAAAATGCCCTGCCAAAATTTAATTTTCCCATATTCAGGTACCCCAAAGAATTTTAGCATACAACATTTGGGTTACTATAATACAAGATGGACCAGGATTTAGTTTTGTTATTTCTCTGAGTTGTAGCAAGTCTCAAATCTGTGGATGAAAGGTACTAGATACTCAGGACTCTAAACAGAGAACCAGCAGTTGCTGGGACCAAATCACTTGCTGCAGAAAATGCAAGCCTTACAGTCTCCACCTTCACTGCCAGTGGATAGAAGAGCACTTCTGGAAAGAGAAAAGGAACGGGTTTCCCTTTGTGGATTTAGTATTCCTGTAGATGCCTATGCCCCACTTTGATTTTGCTTTCAAGCTGGGTGTTTGCTTAGCCAGTTGGCTTGCTACCTCCCCTGGTACTACAGAAAAGAAAAAGGCAATCTGAGAGGGAGGTGATAAATTTTCCAGGTAAAGGGAGGGCTGGGGTTGAAGAACACACCTTAGTTGTCTCCTATCTAATGTTTCTTAGTTCAAAGATAGGAGAACGCAGATAAGGAGGGTGAAAGGCTGTACTCTCAGTAGACCTGGTATGTCACAGGAGTGAGGGGCCCTGGATCGTGGACAATTCGTTGGGCATTAGCTGGAGGACACAGAGTTCTCACCCATTTCTCATAGTAAATGGCCACCACCTGGGAAATGTGTCAGGGTATTCATTAATCTTTAGCAATGAGAATATTGGAGCTACCACTCTTCCTCACCAAATCCAGAGACCACGAGCAAGAATGGGAGTTAGGGCTCAGTCAGCGCAGAGATGCACGTTCCTGGTTGGGAGTCACGGTATTTGCCTTCTCCTGGATGTGATGCTGTCGTCTGTCTATGGGCACTGTGCTAGCATGACCTGTCTCCACCTCTCCTGCCATGCTAATAGATTTCAAGCAGCTTTCATACATGTAGCCTGGTTGTCTCCTTGTCATTGTGCATCAGCAACAGGAACGATCTTAAGGAAGGCAAATCTAGCTACTTCATTTTCCAGATTAAAACTCACAATCTCAGCTGGGCGTGGGGGCCCATACCTGTAATTTCAGCACTCGAAAGGCTAAGGCGGGAGGATTGCTGGGAGTTCAAGGCCAGCCTGAACTGCATAGTGAAACCCTGTCTCAAAACAAAACAAAGCAAAACAAAACAAAACAACCTCACAATCTCCTTCGAATAAACAAACTCTTTGTTTTTCTGGTTTCTCTGGCTTCGTGTCTTCACCAGGGTGAGCTTCATTTAGTGCTTCTACCTTGCCAAAGTGTTTTCTCTTACTGCTAAGCATTCACAGTACCTTCTACTCTGCCAGGCATGCTCTACCTGTAGACACGCTCTCCACCTCCTGTTTACTTTGGACCTGATAATTCTCACTTGACCTTTACTTAGCAAATTAAATGTTGCTTTCCTACAATACACCTGGCTGTTAATTCCTATAACAATTGCTGCTACCTCTAGTGTGGGAGCGAAAACCTGTCCGTCTTATGCACCACACAATTCTGGCCCAGAGTACATACTTAATAGATATTTGCTGAAAGAATAAGCATTAATTAGGAATCACTAAATCCTTGGGCACTAAAGAGATCAAGTTAGTTACCTTAATCAGATCAAAACTGGGCCTTCTGCCCGTACCATATTAACATCTGACTCAGAGCAGATGCTAACACTATATCAAGGTATCAACTAGAGAATAGTAAATGTAATCCATCATTTTTAGGAAACAAGCAAAAGCAAAAGCTTTAGTGCTTCTAGCAGAGTTTACCCTAAGGGGTATGCATCACACACCTTCACTTAGTCGCCAACCGTTCCGGCCGCATGTTATTGTTTAACCTCAGACTTCTCTTCATGTCCTAAATGCACCATCATCTCCTTGTTCTTATCAATTATTGTTTTCTTTCTGTGTGCCTAGAGATGATGTAAGCCAAATTGTGGAGTACTCAGATCTATATTGAAAACCAACTTATGAACTTTTTACATGGATTTTCTCCTCTCCTCAGGCTACTCAGACCTTTCCTACTCTAATAATTTCATGTGAATTTGCCCTCTTAAACTCCTCAGGAGAATTCAATTTTTTTATTGCATTAATTTTGTCGGGATGTTACAGCACAGTTCTACCGCTGGATTAAAACAGCAGAGACTAGAGGGTGGAAAGTCAAAACCATGATGATGGTGGAGTTGGTTTCTTCTTAGAGCTGTGAGGAGGGATCTGCTCCTTGGCTCTCACCTGGCTTCTGGTGCTGCTTTGCAAGGTTCGGCATCCCTGGGCTTGGAGAAACATCACCCGACTTCTGGATTCATCTTCACGTGCTCTCAGCCTATGTTCAAATTCTCCCTACTTATGAGGACGCTAGTCTTATTGATTATGGCCTTTCTCTATTTTAACATGAATTCACCCCAATTTAAATAAAGACACCTGAAATGACCCTATTTCCAACTGAGGCCATATTCTAAGATCTAAGATTTCAAGATTTGAATTTTTCCAAAACACAATTCATACCATAACAGTTGCAAATAACAGAAACTTTTA
>RJWT010047998.1:0-11208 GCA_004365215.1 Cuniculus paca | reverse complement strand
CCAGGGGAAGACTTGGGGCCTCTGTTTCACATAATGGTCTCAGCACCTGGCCAAATAGGAGCATAAAGCCGACACTCTCTGAATGAAAGGCTCTCAGAAATGAGTCCACCTCCTGGTGGGTAGATTTCCTGGGTTACTTTCTTTTTTCTTTTCTTTTTTTTTTTTTTTCAGTACTGGGAATCGAACTGAGGACTTCACACTTGCCAGGCAAGTGCTGCGCTGCTGAACTGTAACCCTAGCCCTCTCCAGGGTCACTTTCAAGGGAGAAAGGCAGGTGGCAGTGGCAAAGGACCTGATGGAGAGGTCAGCAGAAAGAGCCAAGCTGCCTTTGCCTCAGTCCATGGGCTCCTGGAAAAGAAGTGGCACATGGGTGAACCTCAGAGGCACGAACTACTAGGTCTCCCTGTTGGATGATGATAGTGGACACCCCTTTCTCTCTACTGCACTGTGCACCTCACCCCTGGACTCTCTCTCTCCTACCTGCCAGAGTTGAACTGTGAGAAACAACATGGCAACGGACAGGCAGCAGTTTGAACAGTCGCCACCATATTATAAGCCAAGCACTTTCTTGGAAACTTGACTTATTTGATTCTTAACAAACAACTTGCCAGGCACGGTGGGACACACCTGTAATTCCAGCACTCTGGAGACTGAGGCAGGAGGATTGTTGCAAGTTCAAGGCCAGCCTGAGCTACACAGTAAGTTCAAGGCCAGCCTCCTGAACTACATAGGGAGATCCTGTCTCGAAAAAAAAATTAACAATAATAATAATAGTAATAACAAAAATAGCAACAACAAAGACCTTTCTGAGAAAGGATATTATTGTTATTCCCACTTCACAGATGGGGAAACTGAGGCCCAGAAAGGTTATGTAGCAGACCCTGGTCAGCACATAGACCTGGTCAGTGGCTGAGCTGGGAGGCGTACCTGCATTTTAACAACCACGCCAAGCTGCCTCTGGGTGGTGACCATGCCAGATACCCAGAGGACCCACACCTAAGGCCAGTGTGCCAGCTGCTGTTGGGAAGGACTCCACTCAGATGGCATTCGATTTCCAACTGTTCCATTTCCCTCATCCACTTGGAATTAGTTATTGTGACAAGAGAAACCAGACATAGAAGGGGAAAGACTCCAGATGGACAGAAGTGAAGTTTGATGATTGGAAAGTAGCAGGTTTAACCCATTCTTGCTAACTGGTTAGCTGACATCATGAGGAGGCTTAGAAAGTTCTAGAACAAAGGCTCTGACAGACCTGAGAAAAACCACATCTTCTCTCAGGGACATGAAAGGTGATTTTAATAAGGATATCATTCACCTTATCCTCCAGAAGGACTGAGGTGAGAACTCAGGGCAGCCCTCCAGGAGTCCTTTAGAGAGATGCTGAGGCCTGCTGGGGTGCTGCTGGAGACATGGGACCTATAAGAGATATGCGGAGACTAGCAACCATTCAAGGGACTCTCGCTCAGATGGAACAAGCAAGTTACTACTCTCAGAAGGGATGACATATGTGACTTTTAGAGCTAGAGACCTCCCTCTCAGTCCAGTCCTTCTAAATGAGAAAGGAATTGTCCAGGATGGCATCAAGCTGCTCTCAGACGAGAAGCCTCGGAATCCCAGCGCTCAGGGCCTCTGGGCCAAGGCCTGGGCCAAGGCTTCTCCGCTGCCTGGTCTGGGCCTACTTACTTGTACACGGTGGTAATGCCGCCTGCTCACCAGCCTCAGAGGTGGCGCTCTGGAGCAGGCTCTGAGGAGGGGAAGGGAGAAGAAAAGGCGGCCTGGTGAGTTTCTGAAGTCGTTTAGGGAGTGCGATCCAGTATCAAGACGGTTTTCTGTTGCTGTAACAGAGCACTTGAGACTGGGTGATAAGGCAAAAAGAATGGTTTAGCTCATAGTTTCAGAAGTCTGAGAGCATGGCACTGGCATTTGCTGAGTTTCTAGTGAGGACCACGTGCTGCTCCATGAATGGTGGGAAACTGGGAGGGCACAGGTGGCATGTGAAAGAGATCGCGTGACAAGAAAGGAAGCGAGAGAAGGAGATGGCAAGGAAGCCCCTTGTGCTTTCTAACAACCCCACCCTGCTGGGAACCGCATGTAGCCCTTCATGGGGGTGGAGCTTCGTGAGCTAATGAACTCTTAAAGGTACCACACAGTCACACTGGAGAGCAGTTTCCACCCGGGCAGCCGGCATCTAGGATGGACATGCAAACAACCAGAGAGAGACAGTAACCTTCCAGACATTCAGGAAAAGGATCCCTCAAGCACAATTTCCATGTTTTACTATAGGTCTCTGCTTTTCTAAAAAAAAAAAAATCTGAATTCTCAGCCTTCTGGCCACCAACTGAAAGGGCAAGGTCAGGGAAAGGTCACAGGAAGGAACAAACTGGGGTCATAGGTGTAAGGACCAGGTGACTGTGCCCAGCTCTGGGCCCAAGTACCTCATCTCCATGGTGTTTTTATTTTAGCTTATTATGAAAATTCTCCAACAGACACAAAAATTCCTCTGTAGTGTCACCAGCTGCAATAATTATCCCCCTTTGGTCAGTCTGGTTTTATATCCATCCTTGCCTGTTATCCTCTGATCTACTTTAAAGCAAATTCTAGCTGTGATACCATTTCCTCTATAAACACTGTGTGAAGACCTCTAGTCAGGAAAGATGCTGAAACACAGCCTTGGTACCATGGCCATTCCTAGCAACCCAACACTCAAATTTGCCCAGTCATCTTACAAATGGGGTTTTACGGCTGGTTTGTTCAAAGTAAGATTCGAACGGCTTCTACACATATTGGATATAGTTGCTATGCTGTTAAGCTTCTTTCACCTTTGTAAAAAAGCAACTAGAAAACCACAATTGTGGTGAAAGCAAATGAGGCCCTGACAGCAGCACAAGAGCCCCCATGAGCGGTGAGGACCAATGACCGCGCTCTTCACCACTGCTGCCCGTGGTCCTTAGTAGCAGCCACTGTCCCTGGAGCAATCTGAACATGACCTTGCAGAAAGCCTGAGCACGAGAGTCAGGCTCCATTAAGCAAGTGCAAATGCTAGCATCAGTGTGGATCATTCTTGTACATGCTGAACTTGACACCGTATAGTAGGTACTCAATAAATTCCCCCTGGATGGTGTTCAATCAGCTCCTCTTCTAAGAGTGAGTCTTTAGGAAAAGGAAAGCCGCCCTGAAGAGCCAGAGTGCAAAGATTTCCAACAGAAAACTAGCGAAATTTAATCTAACAAACTCTTACATCAAATACACTGTAGGCCAGCCACTGATTTCTAAGTGTTTATGCATAAACTCATTTAATACTCACAGGAACATGATGACACAGGTACCATGCTTGTCCTTCTGCAGATGAGGAGATGAAGTATAGAGGCAAAGTGACTTGCCACTTCAAAGCTGGCAGAGGCAGAAAGAGGAGTCTGGCTTTCAACCTCCACGTCATTCAGCCGGACACGCAAATCTACACTCTGTGGGTTTAGCTGAGTTCAGGGTCTGATGCTGAATTCACAGCAGACCTCAGCAAAAAGGCAGAGGGGCTTATAGGATAAAGAAATGACATCGAGCCAGCAGGGTGTGCCCATAATCCCAGCAGTCTAGAAGGCTAAAGCAGGACGATCACCAGTTTGAGTTGGGGAGGATAAGAAACCACGCCACCATTACCACCAAAACCACTGCCCACTGCCCAGCTCTGGGATGCACAGCCCAGGGGTTGAGGAGTCTGACCTAGCCTGGGCTGGGGAGAGCCCACCTGACTGCCTGGGGCAGGGCCCTTGGCCAGACCTCTACCGATGACCGCAAATGCTACCAAACCAAATCTCATTATTATTAATGCTTTAGTGCAGATCAGCTCTACCCGATTTTTGGAGGACGGTGAATACAAGGGCTCTAAAAACAGAGATCAGTATTGTGTGAAAAAATGAGGTACTGGGGATAAACCCAAGGTCAGCCTTGTCAATTTTCAGCTTCCAGCTCTGAGCCTCCAGGGCTGCAGCAGCAGGAGGAAGAGCTGGGAGGGTGCCCCATGGCCTCACTGAGTAAAGGGAACTGGGTTAATAAATGTCTTACTCTGGCATTTGGAGGAGGGCAGCCCCTGGCCAGGCCTAGAGTGCCTGAGAAGTGCTGTGGGGCCTGCTGACACTTCCCTGCCCTTTCCAAGGTGTTCTCCTGACAGCTGCTACCTGGGGGCCACTGGGCTGGAGCAACTGTTCCTGGGAGGTGGTGACCTTCTAAATCCAGAGCAGTTAATCAGCGTGGCCCGCCCAGGAGCCCCCGCATTGTACCCTCTGTGGTGGCTTCTGCCAAATTCCTCTTGTTGTTTTTGATTCCCTTCTTCCTCCGCCCCCTCCCTCGTCCAACTCCACCTGACATTTCTAAAGCCAAGTTTTGTTAGAAGCAATTAGCCTGTGTCAGGGATCTAGGGAGATGGGCAGAGTGCCAAGGCACAGGCAGACGCAGGGAGAGCCAGAGTGGAAGAGCGCCTGGAAGTGGGCTGCCCGGAAGAGGGTCTCTGCGTGGTGGCCCCACACCGACCACCTCTCCAAGTCACAGTGGAAGTGCAGAGAGTTGGCCCCCCAGGAGCCTGCTATTCCCTGCTCTAGAGCCTCTTCCTGCCTCTAATCTAGAAACCCATCTTCCCAACTCAGGTCCGGAGGTGCTTGAAGGCCTGAGTTCACCACCTATTTTCAATTTTCGAAAAATGGGAAAAGGAGTTATACATAGCCTTGTGTGGCGGCACATGCCTGTAATCCAGTGTGGTGGGAAGCTGAAGCAAAAGGAGGGAAAGCAGCAATTTAGCCACTTAGCCAGATCCTATCTTAAAATAAAAGCAAAGAAGAGCCGCAGATGTAGCCCAGTACTGAAAAAAAAGTATGTATTTATCTGCCATAAGCTGTACAGTATAGGTTAACAGAAAGAAAACAATATTAACATTTTTTTCTGTAATGATTTGTTCACTCAATATGGCTGTCTAGACATTCAGGTTGTCAGCTTTGTATGCTGACTAATAAAAACCAGGAATATAAAGTATTTCTGAATCAATGCATTTCATGGGCAGATAACTCACATCTCTTTCATGGGGAGAGCCAAAGGGAGGAGGAGAGGTGCTGAACCCACACACCACCCAGCACCTCCTTCTTCAACGTGGTCTCTGGTGCTTTCTGGTCCCTCCAGCTACCACACTCAGCCTCAGTGCCCCGGTGTCCCAGGAGAATGTGCAGCCATTAAACAGAGCAGCAGGTTTCCATGATCTCATGTCTTCAGGGCCAGGATGCAGTGGACCAATTTAAGAAACCTACATGTCTGTTAAGAGAGAGTCTAAGGATTCATGCTACCCTTCTGGGTCACAATGGGGATTTCAACTGTGGAATCTTGGGACAGTTTCTGCATTTGATACAGAGGCCTAGGTGAACATGTCAGGGAAAGGAGGACACAGAGGGCCAGGGAGGTCATGGGAGCTGCCTGAGGCCAAACAGCTGTGTAGATGTTCACAACCAGAACTCACATCTCTGGCTTCCCAGCCCAGGGTTCTTCCCATTTTCAGAGTGATGGTAACTGCTTGCCATTTGAATTCCATTCATGTTTCACCTACAATGCCTGGGGAAAAAAAATAAAGATGATCTGTACAATAACAAGATTCAGAAACACAGCAACAATCCACGTTAGTCCTACAGCAGATTGCACTCTCACAAACCCGTATGCAGTCCCACTAGCTCCTCCAGGCAATAGGGGACTGCCTGCTTTACAAAATAGAGAGCAATGGTTGAACAAAGAAGAGGAGATAACAGAGAGGAAAGCCTAGGTAGGAATCGTGGGTAGAGAGACCTAAGCCACGTCTACCGTGCATGTGGGCATGTGGAGTAGATGATCTCTTAGTGCTTGGGATTTTCTTCTCCCTGCTTGGATGGCTTGAGGAGGTTTTCTGGCAGCTCTTCAGAGGTGGACAGCCACCTATCCTGTCTTGCCTTGGGGAGAGCTATGCCTGTGGCTTGAGGGGAGTGTTATTTTATCTGATTTCATCCCAGACTTCTAACCTTACCCATGGCACTCCTGACTTCTTAGAGATCTAGGCATGTCTCCTCTAGGACTGATTCTTGTGATGATGCTTCCCTCTTCTTTATCTGTCCTTACAGAGGCAAGATCAGCAACATCCATTTGTAGCCCACATGGGCAGTTTCTAGGCCAGGCCCTGACACTCTAGCTCAAAAATTTTGCCTTGAAAGACGGGAAATTCCCTCCTTCACGCTGTCCAAAACAAAGGGCCCATGATTGTTGAGCAGTCCCTTCCACCAGTAGCCTATTTTCTGTAACAAAATGCCTCAGGATAGGTACTTTATGAAGAGAAGAGGTTTATTTACCTCACAATCCTGGAGATTTAAGAGAACAGCACTGGCACATACCTGTCTCTGGTAAAGGCTTTGTGGCTACATCACAACAAGGCAGCTCACGTCATGGTGGGGTGCTAATGAGAGGAAGACCTCACATGGTAAGGCAGGAAGTTGGAGAAATTCAGGGTCCAAGTTTGCTATTTTTATAACAACCCACTCTTGCAAGAACTAACCAGGGTCCAAGCAGAACTATATTAATCCTTTCTGAGTGTGGTGCCCCCGTGACCTACTTATCATGCACGAGGTTCTATCTCACCACCATATCAGGGACCAAGCTTCTAGCTCATGAACATGTGGGAAAGACACACTCAAGCCACATCCAAAGCATAGCAGCACCTATTCAATATTTTGAGGTAGTAAATAGATGTAGTAGATTTAAAAAAAAAAAAAATGATTAAAAGCCAGGTATGGTGGTGCACACCTGTAATGCCAGCACTCAGGAGGCTGAGGCAGGAGGATTGTTGTGAGTCTAGCCTGGTCTACAAAGTGAGCTCAAGGCCAGCTGAACTGCATAGTGAGACACTGTCTCAAAAAGACAAAAAAAATTTTTTTTTTAAATTAGAGGAAGAAGCAAGAAATATGGAATTAAGACATCAATCACTAGGTTTTTCTTCAAAGAGTACAGTCAGTAGCACAGACTCCTACCACGAATGGGTTAAAGCTGGACTGCACTGCACTGCCTCTTCTGTCTTGGAAGGTCTGCACTGGATGACTTTTGTTCTCCAGTCATAGAGCTCATCTGTTATATCCACGGCCACCCACAACAGACGAGAGATCTAAAGCTCCAATTCTAATTGAACCCTATCTTTCTCTTTCCTTCTGGAGTTCACTGATTTTGAATCACACCAAAGAGTGGGGAGCAGGACGAGCATGTAAAACCATCTTCATTAAGAACACAGTTCTCAGCTGGGTATGGTGACCTATGCCTCTAATTCCACTAATCTGGGAACTCAAAGTCAAGCCCAGACTGAGGAATTTAGCAACTGAGTGAGACTCTGTCTCAAAATAAAAAAAGAAGTGCTGATGATGTAGCTCAGTGAGAAGGCCAAGTTCAATCCCCAGTACCACAAACGACCAAACAAAAAAACTATTGCCTAAATATGGTGTCCCATCCATGAATGGTACATTCACTGCAAAGGCAAAAAAGGAGGCAAGAGTTACACAGTGGTCCTCAAAATGTGTTCCCTTGACCAGCAGCCCCAGCATTCCTGGCAGCTTGCTAAAAACAGAAGTTCTAGACTGCACCCCAGACCCACCTAACTGGAAATGCTAGGAGGGAGCCCATTAACGTGTAACTCAGCAAACACCACCTTCCCGTTGATGTTGAGACGTCCTCAGTTACAGGTGTACCCTAATTTTCTGCAGGGGGGCCATCTGCAGTGAGGTGTAAAGACCCTCTAACTACTTCCTCCATGCTGTTTTTGCCTGTTCCTACCTGTCCCTCTTCTTCCCCATAGCTTTCTTCTAAAGTCCTGCTCAAGTATTTCCTTCTTCAAAGACCCTCCTGCCATCTCAAACCCAGGGTTTAAATGCTGCATGGTCTGAAGGTTCAAGCAGTAACATCGACAATGTTCGTTCTGCCCTGCCCAATCTGTTTAGATACTCACTCCCCTATATAGGCTAGAAGAGTCTTCAGGGAAGTGCCCTTCCCCATGAGTGTTCTATCTCTCAACCCATGATTGGACAAATTCTTGGTGACTCCTGGGTGGTGGACTTAGAAAGCTTTTGCTTCAAGAGCACACATGTCAATTCCAAAACAAAACAAAAAACCCAGGGGCAAGGTCTCACAGTCTTTTTCTAGGATTCTCCTGTATCTGAGAGTGCAGATGCAGATCTTTCCAGTAGGTCCCTTCGTGTTATTCCCCACCTAGATTAAAGGCTGAATGCAAACAGAATACAAAAGATAAAAGACAGAGAGCCAGCATTGCTGTCAGACTCTATAAAAGTCTTCCAAGTGACAGCTGAGCTCTCGCCTGCCACTACTGCCCTGCTGCCCATAAAGAATCGATTTCAGACCTAGGACCACATGGTGCCCTCAGGGAGCCCAGGTTCCTTGCAGCCTGAGGCCTGGAGTTGGGAGGGAGATGGGAGAAGAGGAAAGGGCACCACAGCATTCAAAGATGATCGCGCACCCCTCTGTGTCTCGCTCTGTGTCTCAGTCTTCCTGCTCTTTTCTTCCTCTGTTCCCCTCTCCCTCTCCCTCCCCGCTTTCTTCTCTGTCTCCCTCTCTCTGCCCTTCTCTCTCTTTCTGCCTCTCATTCTCTGTCTCTATCACTGATTCCTGTGGCTCTATCCCTTCTCTGAAGCTCATTTTACTTATCACTGGGGTCTCAGCTAAAATAAATAATTTTCTTTCTTGCTTCATAAAAGTTCTATTATGACTCCAAAGACAAGGACAATACCACATTCCCCTTTGGGCTCCAAGTCCCCTAAAAACATACCTTTCCAGTAACCACTTAAAGTCCATCAATAAGAATGTAGTCAACTCCAGAAATTACACCCAGTTGTCCTTCTGGATTGTAAGGAAGCACATATTTACTAGAAACCAGTGAGTGTGCAGGAATGCGTGCTTGTGATTAGATATCTCAAATGACAGGATTAGTTTATGTGTTTATTTGTTTTCAGACTATCGGTCACTCATATCAGCATTTTCCATTTGCAAAACTCATGCACAAAAAAATAGGAAATCCCCAAGCAAGAGTTTCCAGATTTAGCAAATGAAAACTCAAGAGGACAGCAAATTTGAACATTAAAGAAATAACTTTTTAAAAAATATATAAATATGTTCCAAATACTGCATGGCACAACTGTATATCAAGAGCACTCCTTGTTTCTCTGAAATTCAAAGTTACTAATATTATGGTTTGCATGTACCCCCCACAAAGTTTCACACGTTAAAAGCTTGGTCCCTAGTGTGGCAACACGGGAGACAGTGGAACCTTTACCCTTGGGGGCACTGCCTTCGGAGGAGGTTAACACAGTTCTCAAGAAACCCAGTTCCTTCTTGAGAAGGGGTTGTTAGAAAAAAGAAAGCTGGAACTCTCCCTATTCTTTAGTTTCCTGTGTTCTCGCTCTCTCACCCCAGCAGCCCCACCTTGATGTAGTCTGCCATGATGTGACAGAGCTGAGGGGGCCGTCAGCAGAGGCTGAATCAGTGGGGGCACCTGATCTTAGACTTTCAGCTTCCAAACTGTGTGCTAAATAAATCTCTTTTCCTCTTTAAAACCACCATGCCTCAGGTATTTTGTTATCGCTGTGGATATCGGTTCATGACAATGATATATTTTATTTGGAAATTTTTTCTGTAAGTAGAGAAGGGAAACAGGCCACTGGAAGAAGAAAAAGATAGAAAAACTTTCATGATACTTTTTATTGCATATTCTTAAACCTCAAATCAAAAATCTCTTCTGCAACACATTTCTTAAAAGCAGAAATTAGGCTCCTTTTATGTTAACGCAAAAGTAGGTGCCAAGTTGGGGTCTCAGATGGAGTGATTTTAAATCTCAGAAAGAGCTTAACTGTTTTTGCAAAAAGGAAATTTGGCAAATGATTCATGCCAATGTGGCCCGGCTGCTCTTTTGTACTTTGGAAGAAACAATTAAAATGGCTGGGACATTAAATTTTAAAGAGCTGGCTTGTTCATATTCAGAAGATAGTTTTTTTTAAAAGGAGCGTGGTACCTGGGAGAGGAAGGGACATTTTCAAAGAGGATACGGTCTGTGGTCAACCCTTTTGCCTTCTGGATTCTAAATTTTAGAAAAATATTTTAAATAACTCAGAGATAAACTTTACAGACAAATATCTGTAGGGGTAAGAAGCCCTTGCTTACTTGGTCATGTGCACACCACATGTAAAGTTAACTTTTTTCACCTTTTAGATTATAAAAGCCACAATATGAAAGATTAAATAAATCCTGGAAAAGACAGATCTAGAACTCGTTTCTTTTTCCATACTGCTTAGCCCCTGTGGTATATCACGCACTGAAGTTAAGAGAGGGATAAAAATAAGCAAAGCAAATCTCTTCTCTGGAAGAAGCTCGAATTTGAACAGGGATGGCAGACACAGAGACAGCTCACTGGGAAAGGGGATACAGGTGAAAGCACTGTTTTACCTATACCGCTCTGTGGTCTCTGTGTTGGGATGAGGGCCCAGGGTCAGCTTACCCCTGCCACTTGAGTGCTGTCTGAGTCTTGGTTTACTGGTTCCCTTTTCTTGCTGGAACAAAACACCTGACCCTCACAACTTAAAGAATGAGAGGCTTGTTTTTGTTCACAATTTCAAAGCTTGCAGTCTGTGGTTAGCTGGCTCCAAGGCAGAAACATCATGGTAGAAGGACATGGCAGAAGAAAGCAGCTCATTTCATGGTGGCCAGAGAGCAGAGGAAAAGCTGGAGAGAAAAGAAGAGGCTTGAGACAAGAAAATATTCTTCCAGATTATTCCCCCAGCTACTTCTGCTAACCAGGGCCCATTCCCTAATAGCACTTTCAAATAGAAATTCATCAGTGAGTTAACCCATTTACGAGGTTAGCACCCTTTGACTTAATCAACTTTCTGAAGTCCTGCCTCTGAACAAATGAACCTTTTGGGGGGACTTTATTTTTTTAATCTAAACCATAACATGTTGCACATTTATGAAATGGAAGTAGATGTAGGATTCCTTCATCAGGCTGTGAAGGTTAACTATAGTAAGTGAACTCAAGTGCACAACACATTGCCCACCACACGGCAAAAGCTTCATAAGTTGTAGCCACTATCATAAGTGTGTTAAACCTTTTGCAACCTATGCGAGGACAGAGCAAGGAGACTGTCACTGCCTGGTCGTGTAAATGGT
>RJWT010047997.1:0-11212 GCA_004365215.1 Cuniculus paca | reverse complement strand
TTATCTTAGAAGTAGTTGTTAAGGTTACAAGGTCTAGTCATAAAAAATGATCAATCATACAATGATAGCACAAACTGTTCTTTTTGATGAACTAACAGAGATTAGTATAGCTATCTTGCACACATATGCATACATACAGTTATATGTGTAAACCTACATACATATAATCTTTTCCTTTCTTCCATTTCTCCTTTCCCCTATCCCAGTTGTTCTTTCCTTTTAAGCACTTTCTTTCCCTTTCATTATTACAATATCTATTGTACATTTTGGATCTTATTGCTCTTTCAGTTTTTTATTATTATTAAATGAGATCTTTCTGTTTGCAATCACTAGTTGCCACCCTGTCTTCAAGGTCTGAAAGTCTATCTTCAGTTTTTTTTAAAGTGGTTTTGCCAGCTTTCAATAGAGTTTTTTAATTTCCTGGATATCTCTTTAAGTCTGTTTCATGCTTTCCAATTCTTCTCTAAATTTTTTATTCACAGTTTCCCTCATTCTCCTATGCTCCTCTTTTTTTCTACCTATGTCTTCTTTAGATATGCTTAGCAAACTTTTTATTATGTTTGTTATTTCCCCTTTTACCTGAGATATTATATCTGATCTGATTTCTTTTACAGACTCATGAAGTTTCTTTACTTCAGTTGCCATCATCCCAGAAATTTCAGGTGTGTGACTTCTACTTTCTTCTATGTTTGTGTCTCCTGGACTTGTTCTGTTTGGGCTGGAGGCCAGAGGTCACCTTAGGTCCTTTGTCTTAACATTTTCCTGGGTTCCTTTAGATGAGTGGGTTGTGGGGTCCCAGGTGCTTCCTACATTGGCTACCTGTCCACAGTGTAGGGGATGCATTAGGCACCTGGATTTCTCCTAACTCAGGTTCCTCAGGAGGCAGTAGGGTGTGGACTTCTCTAGACAGTCACAGCTTCTCCAAGACATGGCTGGCTGGTTCTCCTGGTGCTCATTGACTACCCACAAGAGAGTTCCCATGGCAGCCAGCATGCATGCAGTAGCTGGGCTGGCTGCTTCTCTCTGCCCATGCTGGCTATCCATGGGAGAGTCCTGATGGCAGTTGGCATCCATATGTTGTTTCTGTCAGCTTCTCACAGTAATGAGACAATACAGTGTTTATACATGTATGTCTTATTTATTTCACTAATGAGTATGGTCTCAAATTGCATCCACTTACCTATAAAAGTCTTCAGTTTATCCTTCTTTATGGCTGAATAGTACTCTGTTGTATAAAAATACTGCATCATTTTTGTCCATTCCTCAGTCGATGGGCATTTAGGTTGTTTCCAAGATCTGGCTGTTACAAATTGTGCTGCTATAAACATGGATGCACATATATTGCTGTGGTATGATGTTTTTTATTCTTTTGGGAGTATGCCCAGAAATGAAATAGCTGGGTTGAATGAGACCTCTAGTTCTAGTTTTTTGAGGAAGCTCCACACAGATTTCCACAGTGGTTGCACCAGTCTGCATTCCCACCAACAGTGGAGAAGGATTCCCTTTTCCCACAGCCCCTCCAGCATTTGTTATTGCTTGATTTCTTGATAATAGCCATTCATTTTGGGGTGAGGTGGAATCTCAGTGTTGTTTTAATTTGCATATCTTGAATGACCAGTGATGTTGAACATTTTTTCACATATTTATTTGCTATTTATATTTCTTCATCTGAGCAGTGTGTATTCATCTCAGATGCCCATTTTTGGATTGGGTTTTTAAATTTAGGAGGACTGATTTCTTTGAGTTCTTTATATGTTCTTGATAGTAATCCTTTGTCCAAGGAACAGCTGGCAAACATTTTTTCCCAGGTTGTGGGTTGTCTCTTCACTCTGTTGGTGATTTCTCTTGCTGTGCAAAAGTTTTTCAGTAGGGTGAGATCCCAGTTGTTGATTCTTTGTGATAGTTCCTGTGCAATCTGGGTTTTGTTCATAAAGTCTTTGCCTACACCAATGTCTTCAAGAGTTTTACCTACTCTATCTTCCAGTACATGTAGTGTTTCTGTTTTAATATTAAGATCTTTGATCCATTCTGATTTTAACTCAGTACATGGTGAAAGATATGGGTCCAGTTTTAATCTTTGGCATATGTAAAGCCAATTTATCCAGCACCATTTCTTAAAGAGGCTAACTTTCTTTAAGTGAGTGTGTTAGGCACCTTTGTCAAAGATAAGGTGGCTTAGTGGGTCTAGAGTTGCTTCTGCATCTTATAATCTGTTCCATTGATCTTCAAGTACATTTTTGTGCCAGTGATTTTTTTAAAATCATGCTAGCTTTATAATATAATTTCAAGTCATGGATTATGATACCCTGTCTTGTCTTTGTTTCCCAGGATTGCTTTTGCTTTTTCTAGGTCTCTTCTGGTTCCAGATGAATTTTAGGATTGTTTCCTCTAATTCTGTGAGATATGCCATTGAAATTTTGATTGGGATTGCACTGAATCAGTATAACACTTTTGGAAGTATGGCCATTTTCACTATATTGATTCTTCCTACCCAAAAGCATGGGATATCTCTCCATTTTCTAATATCCTCTTCAATCTCCTTTTTCAGAGTACTGTAGTTTTCAATGCAAAGGTATTTTACATCCTTTATTAGATTGATTCCTAGGTATTTCATTTTTTTAGATGCTATTGTAAAAGGTATTATTTCCTTGATTTCTCTCTCAGTGAGTTTATTATTCATGTACAGGAAGGCTATTGATTTTTGATTGTTTAATTTGTAACCAGATAAATTACTGAATTTGCTTATTAAGTATAGTAGTCTTTGGTGACATTTTTGGTGTCTTCTGAGTAGAGTATCATGTCATCTATAAATAATGATAGTTTAACTTCTTCCTTTCCTAGGTTTATTCCTTTGATTTTTTTCTCTTGTCTTATTGCTCCAGCTAAAGTTTCCAGGACTATGTTGAATAAGAGTGGAGTGGATAACCTTGTCTTTTTCCTGATTTTAGAGAGAAAACTTTCAGTTTTTGTCCATTTTATGATGTTGGCTGTATGTTTGTCATAAAGCTTTTATCAGTTGAGGTAAGATTCATCTATTCCAATTTTCTGTATGGTTTTTATCATGAATCAATGCTGGACTTTGTCGAAAGCTTTTTCTGAATCTATTGAGATGATCATATGATTTTTATCCTTGGCTCTGTTAATGTAATGTATTACATTTATGGATTTATGTATGTTGTACCATACATGCATCCCTGGAATGAATACCAATTGATCATGGTGTACAATTTTCTTGACGATTTGCTGCAGTTTTGTTTGCCAGTATCTTATTGAGAAGTTTTGCATCAGTGTTCATTTGGGAGATTGGCCTGTAATTCTTTCTTAGTTTGGTCCTTCTCTGGATTTAGTATCAGGGTTATTCTTGTGTCTACAAATGAATTTAGGTGTATTTCTTCTCTTTCAATTTCATTAAAGAATTTGAGAAGGGCTGGTAGACAGGGACATCTACAGCCAAGCCTTTCCCTGTGAGTCAGCACCACCATGGACTGCAGGGAGAGAGAGTAAGGCCCGTCCCGCTGGAATCAGCATCATGTGCAGGCTGCTACTGGACCGAGACATCCAGAGCCAAGCCTTTCCCCATGAGTCAGTGCCATTGTGGACTGCAGGGAAAAAGAAAAAACCCCGCCCTGCCAGAACCAGTGCCATGCATGGACCACTGCCAGTCATGGGACATCCAGAGCCAAGTTTTTCCCTGTGGGCCACCACTAGCAGGGGACAGTGAGATCACAGTTCCTTCTGCCTTGTGGGCAGGCAAACAAGAAGTGCCAGTTCCCCCCACCTCAATTGACCAACTGATTCAGAGAAACACAGCCTGTGATCATAGCTATCAAGGTGAAACACAATTGGATGCCTGTGGTGCTTTGGTGTTTCACTGACCTTGTAGGTCTAGGGCCAGTGGTCTGATCTTCTATTCAGAAGATAGTGGTATGCAGTGTGGCATCTAGGGGGGCCCCCTTCTGAGGGTGGCAGCCATTTTTGATTTTGTATAGTCTTGTTTTGAAGTCCTACATTGTTCATTGTTTTGTTGGGTTGGGTTTTATTCTCTTTTGCTTTGTTTGATTATGTTATATCCAGTGGCATGAGCAGCTATTTCAAAGATAGTAAGATATATATGGTAGCCATTTTGAATTTACTATCATCTTGTTTTGAAATTCTTCATTGTATCCATTGTTTTGTTTTTACTGTTTTTATTCTATTCTGTTCTGTTTGACTTTTACTATGTCTGAAGGCATCTGCAGCTATTTTGAAAACATCAAAAGCCATTATGATAACTGTTGTTGATTTTGTAGTGTTGTGAAGTCCTATATCACTGTGGTTTGTTCTGATTGGTTTTGCTTTGTTTTATTTTCCTTGGTTTTAGCCTCTTAAAATTAAAAAAATAAAATTATATGTGCATATATATGCATGTATACATTATAATGTTTTACATATTAAAAAAAGAACTTGAGAAGTAGTGGTGTTGGGTCTTCTCTAAATTTCTTGTACAATTCAGCAGTGAATCCATCATTGATTCTTTGTATTTCTTTTTTTTTTTTTAGTCTCCAATGTGTTGATTTCTGCTCTGATTTTTATAATTTTCTTCCTCATATGAGCTTTTGGTTTAGCCTGCTCTTCTTTTTCTAGAAGCTTGAGGTTCAACATTAAGTTGTTTATATGCACTTGCTCTGTTTTCCAGATATGGGTATTTACTGCTATAAATTTCCCTTTTAAGACTGCTTTCATTGTGTCCCACAAGTTCTGGTATGTTGTGTTGTCATTATCATTCAACTGTAAAAACTGTCTAATTTCTTCAATTTTATCTGTGATTCATTGATTTTTCAGGAGGGTATTATTTAATTTTCATGTGTTTTTGAAGTTCTTGTGGTTTCTTTTGGCATGGGTTTCCAATTTCATTGCACCATGGTCTGATAGTATGCATCGGATAATTTCAATTCCTTTGCATTTACTTAAGTGTGTTCTATGAGCCAGTATATGGTCTATTTTGGAGAATGTCCCATGTGCAGCTGAGAAGAATGTGTAGTCTGATGTTGTGGGATGGAACACTCTATAGACATCTACTAAGTCCATTTGTTCAAAAGTTTGATTCAGTCCTAATATTTCATTGTTGATTTTTGTCTAATTGATTTTTTTTTGGGACAGTAGGGTAATGAGGTCTCTCAATACAATTGTATTAGGGCTTATTTGATTTTTCATGTCTGTTAATAATTGTTTTATATAGTTGGGTGCACTGGTATTTGTTGCATATATATTTATGATTGTTACCTCTTCCTCTTGGATTGTTCCCTTTATGAGGATGTAGTGACCATCTTTAGCTCTCTCAATCAGTCTTGGATTCAAATTCACTTTGTCTGCAAGTAGAATAGCTACCTCTGCTTTTTTCTGGGTTCCTGTCACATGGAGTATTGTTTTTCATTGTTTTTCTTTCAGTCTGTGAATTTCTTTTTGAATTAAATGTGTTTCTTGTATGCAGCATATTGTTGGATCTTGTTTCTTGGTCCATTCTGCCATTCTGTGCCTCTTGGCTGGTGAATGGAGACCATTAAGATTAATGGTTATAACTGATATGTATTGACTTATCCTTGTCATGTTATTTTTCTGTTGTTTACTCCCCCCTTTTTCCCCCTCCCTCTAATTGTTTGTCTTCCTTGGTGAAATCCTTCTGTTGGGGTTGATAGAGATGCAGTCCTTATTATCTCTTTCTCAAATGTCCTTCAGAACATTTTGGAGTGCTGGTTTGGTGGTCATAAATTTCCTCAGATGTTCTTTGTCGTGGAAGTATCTTATTTCTTCACTCATTTTGAAAGATAGTTTTTCAGTGGTACATCAATCTGGGTTGAAAGTTGTTTTCCTTTAGCACTTGTAGTACTTCACTCCAAGCTTTCCTTGACTTGAGAGTTTGTGCTGAGAAGTCAGCTGTAATTCTGATGGGCTTTCCTTTATAGGCAATTTGTTTCTTTTCTCTAACAGCTTTTAGGATTCTATTCCTGTGTTGAATTTCTGGAATCTTGACTATGATATGCCTGGCTGTAGATTTTTTTTTTGATCATTGCTAGTTGGAGTTCTATATGCCTTATTTATTTGTGTATAAAATTCTTTTTCTCTACCAGTAATGCTTTCTGTTATGATGTCTGTGAACATTTTTTTAATGTCATTCATGGGATCTTCTGCTTGCTCATTGACTCCAGTTAATCTTAAAGTTATTCTTCTTTGTGTCATCTAGTAGCTGCTGGATTGATTTCTCATGGTCTCTTGCTATTTTTGAGAAATCTTTCTTTTCCTAGTTGTTAACTGTAAGCCTGTCTTCAATATCTGAGATCCTGTCCTCACATTGGCCTCATTTGCTTTGAATACTTTCAACAGAGTTTTTATTCTCCTGGATATCTGCTTGCATCTATTTTATGGATTCCATTTCTTTCCTATGCTGTGCTTCTATAGCTTTCTTAATCTCATCTTTTTTTTTTTTTTTGGTCTGTGTCTGCTCTAACATTACTAAGCATGGTGAGTATTTGGTAATCTGTGTAGTTATCTTTGAGATTATTTCTGATTTCACTTTTTCCAGAGCCTCATTCAATTGCTTTGTTGTTATTACTTCAGAGAGACCTGGTAGGGTCTTTCAGATTGTCCCTCCTCATTGCCCCCTGGATTTGCCTTTTGTGAAGTGGATGTTTGGGGTTGCATTTTGCTTAAGTGTCTTCTCATTTTATTTTGTCTCTCTTTTTTAGTTTAATTCCTGGGGTGATGCTTGTATGTTGCCTGTGGTAGTTTGCTTTATTGGAAGTATTTAGGAGCCTTTGGTGATGATTACTTCTGTGAAGTATCTTCCAAGTATAGCTGTTTTTTGGGTTTTGAATCTGTTGGAAGATCTTACCTCTTCAGTGTTTTGGAGATGAGAAATTGTTGCTTGTTTGACCTAGTCCTTGGTTCTTTGACACTGTGCCACCATATTTTCTGTGACCCTTAGCTAATCTCAGTCATGGAATACCAGAACCAACAGCTGTGTATAACGATTATGTCATTTTGGCTCTAGTGGTACCAGTAGCATCAAACAAAGCCTAGAAAACAACAAACTGAGCTAACCCTTAATTTTCAACTTTTATGCATATCAACTAGATTTATGATTATGTAACAAAATGTAAAACAAGGCCAGATAATTATATGCAATATATAAGTCTGTAATGTGCCAATTTTGCCCTCAAGGTTAAAATTTAAAATGGATTAAGGAGAAAATAGAGAAGTGGAAGGAGAGAAAGAGATTAGAAGTAAGGTTGGAGGATAAAGGGAATCATGTCAACTTTGGATAACTGGTGCAGAAGACTGAAGGAGAAGAGAGATGGAAGAGATAAAAGGAAGAACAGAACAGAACCACACCCACAAAGAGGTTAGAAACCAATTTCAGACTCAAAAAATCAATAAAGCAGAAAGAGAAGAAAAAAAATAAACAGTCCACTTCCAGGATTTTCTCTGGTTTCACCAGTAGTCAACCCATGGAGACAGAGTCCCAAATCATGGAGATCTATCCCAGCAAGCCAGCAGCTGGTTTTTGATGGGGTAGTGGATAATCTCAGCAGGCCTGCCCTGAGACCAGACTCATTGGGCTTGCCACGGTCTGAGCAATTTCCATGGGTCTGCACCCAGCTGGAAGCTGCTAGACCAAGTTGGCAGCTGTGCTGGGTTCCAAGCTCAGCTGGCCTATTTCCAAAATGGCTCCTGAATAATCACTGTCTCCCCACAGGGGAACTAAGTCTTGTAAACTCACTGCCAGCCAGTGCTTCTCCTCCACTGCTGCATCACTCTGCAGAGGCCTCCAGGGTTGCCAGCCATCCCCATCACTGTGATTGTGCATCCCCACATTCGAACAGCTCCTCTCACATAGTGAGTCTTGTTTCAGGGTGAAGGCACCACCAGCTACTGCCTTCTTCCTTGAAGTTTTTCTTTTCACTATCTCTGTGGGCTTCAGTTCACACTTCATATTCTTCCTAGGTCCAGGGGGCCCACTTTCTTCCCTCTTGTCTTCTTCACAATGCTATATTCTGGCATCTTGATGGTAGCTCTCAGAGAGGCTGTTTTCTTTGCTGTTTATCACTCTGCCATCTTCCTGGAAGTCCCCAACAAATAGGTTTGTATCAGACTAAAAAGCTTCTGTGCAGCAAAAGAATCAGTAGAAGGAAAAGTCATACTATAGAATGGGAAAAAATTTTAGCAGCTACTCATCAGAGGACTAATATGTAGAATATATAAAGAACTCAAAAAAAATTAAACCACCTAAAGTTAAAGAGCCAGTCATGAAATGGGCAAGAGAAATGAACAGTCACTTGACAGAGGAGAAAATACAAATGGTCAACAAATATGTGAAAAAGTGTTCAATGTCTTTGGCCATTAGAGAAATGCAAATTAAAACAATTCTAAGACACCATCTTCCTCCAGAAAAGATGACAATCATTAAGAAATCAAAAAAGAACAAATGCTGGCATGGCTGTGGTGAAGAAGGAACCCTCCTGCATTGCTGATGGGAATGTAAAGCAGTGCAACCATTATGGAAATCAGTATGGAGATTTCTTAAATAACTAGAAGTAGAAATTCCATATGACCCAGTTACCTCCCCTTCTAGGTATCTTCCCCAAAGAACTTATGACATCACACTACAGTGATACACATACACCAATGTTTATAGAAGCACAATTTATGATAGCTAAATCCTGGCAGCAGCCTGTATATCTACCAACAGATATTTGGATAAAGAAAATATGGTTTCTACATATAATGGAATACTACTTGGCTATAAAGAATGGCAAATTTGAGACATTTGTAGGAAAATGGATAGATGCACCTGGAAAGTACAATGTTGAGTGAAATAAATCAAACAAGCTTAAATAGCATATAGTATCTCTCAGTTGAGTGAGGCAAAGTGCAAATAAAGAGAATAATGAAGGATAAATAGAAAGGGACAGGGACTGGATCTCTTGCAATAGGGAACTGGTCCAAGGGAACAAGGGAAAGGGGTGAGTAGGAGGGGAAGGGAAAATAAGTAGAACAATGATATGCCATAGATAGGAACCTAAAAACCTCAGTGAATGTAAACAGTATATGCCATAACATGATCTGAGATGAATAATATCAATGAGAATGAAAAGTGAGGTAGGGGAATTAGAGGAGGGGAGAGGGAAGGGAAAGGTGTTTCAAAAAAATAACAAACTGCAGTGTGTACATGTACCCATTCCTCAAGATGATTAAAAGTGCATGTATTGCAAACATATGCTAATAAAATAAAATAAAATAAAATAATCATTAAGTGCCTAGTACATGGCCTGTCTTCTAATGCATATGATAATAGTGCAGTAGTGTTTTGTGAATTTTCTTGTGCTTTTCTACTTAGAATACAATGAAGTGAGTGTTAATTTTTTTTAAATTTTATGGAAAAAACATAAAATGAAATTTCATAACCAAACAAAGAATAACAATAGTTAATATGTTGCTTATCGCTATCTTTAAAGTAGTTATTCAGAGTAAAAGATATGGGAATTAAAATTTTCTGCAAGGTGCTATTATTATCTGGTAATGACTGATGGGAAAACTAAGTCATTGTGAAGTTACATAAGGTATTACAGATCCTACCACTAAAGAGGGTGGAACTAGATAGAAATGATAATGAATTTTAAATGATACTTGTTAAATGATTGAAGAATAAACTTGTTTATAGTCTTTACTCATTTTTCTATTACATTGCATTTCTTTTTTATTGGTAGAAACTCTTTATATATTATTAATATTAACTTCTTTCCTGGTCTACATGTTGCAAGTGTTCCTCTTACTTGTCTCTGGATTATTTATTTGCCATCCTTTACTATTCATTTTTTCTTTACCTGAGAAAACTTCCAAAGCAATAGTTACAAATATGACCCCATATTGTTGTTAAAACTTGTACTTGAGAAAATTGGTAATCATAATTTAGCTATACAGAGGAATTATGATGTGTACAACATTGAGTGTCACTGAGTTAATCTAAACATGAAAAATATTCACAAGGGAATTGGTTGCTTTGTTCATACTGAGGCACTTTAAAATTACAATTCCCCTTTAGGCACATTTATAATTGGAAAAGAAGGAGCTGGGGTTTTCATATTTATTAGATTGACATTTGGGAAAATGAATTTTTACTTCATCTGTAACAAATGAATCCTAATCAGTGAAGTGGCTCTGGGCTAATGAAACTATAGCGACTTCTTTTCTTCATTTTGTTTCCATGTTTTGAAAAACCTTTTCTGATTCCATCCATTCTAATCCTGCTGAACTGAGTCCCGTCTCACCTTCGTCAAGGCCTCTAACCCTTTCTTGTCTTCTGAAGAATTCCTCAGGGATACTCTAAGGCTGATTTTTTCTTGAGGTCAGAGTCCCAAATTTGTTGGGTATTCATTTTTACCCTGTGTTCTCAAGAATGTGATCATGGTTTTAGCCTAAGAGCTGCAGTCAGAATTGATCTAAGCCTGCACTAGGTTCTCAGATTTTAGCATGCATCAGGAGGACCAGTTAACACACAGATTGCTGTTCTCCATCCCAGAGTATCTTGTTTGGTAATAGGTTTGGGGTGCAGTGTTTTGATGAAGCTTTCAGACAGTACTGATGATGATGATCTATAGATCAAACTTGGAAGACCTCTGATTTAAGCCAGTTATGACCATTCATTTTCTCTTCCTATGATTGGTTCAGATATAGACAAGTGCCCTAAGCCTGGCCAATGGGACTTGTGGGAAGTTTTCTGGAGGAGTTCTGTAGAAGAGTTGTCTCTTTCTTTACTGGATGTGTCTCTGTCTTCTGTAACTTCCAGCAGATTTATAGTCAACTTGTGAGCAGAAGGAAAAACACTGCCGATGTACTGAGCATTGCAGGGTGAGTGAAGAGTGAAGTGTCTTAGTCCTTGATGATATAATTGTTCCACAAAAGAACCAACCCTGGAACATGATTAACCCTGGTGTCTTTTATAGGTAGGTGGTGTTTTATACTGAATAGCATAATGTTTATAAAATATAGAGAACAATAATATATAAGTACTTATTCGCACAAAACTCAGCTAAAGAACATGTTACCATTACCTTTGGGTTTCCCAAAGGTCATTTGAGAAATGCTGATCCTTTCTAATCCCACTAAACTGAGTCACATCTCACTTTCTTCCAGACCTCTAACCATCTCCTTGGTTTTAAAGGTAATAAAGGTAATG
>RJWT010047996.1:0-11221 GCA_004365215.1 Cuniculus paca | reverse complement strand
ACAGAAGAATGAAAGCATTACAGGCTTTCAAACCAGACAGTAAGGAATCACCAATGGCTACCATAATGTCTCTTGTTTTCTTCAAGATAGCTATTCATACTTTCTCATATATTGTGATCAAATAATAGAGAACCGACTAAAACCAAAGAGGTCAAAGAATAAAAGCATTATTGGATTTCAAAACATAATAAATCAGCAATGGCTACCATAATTTCTCATTTTCTTTACAGTAGCTGTTCATACCATCACCTTTAATAAAATCAGTTCTTGTAAACTCTTTAGGAGTAGTTCTAGGTGTGTATAAGCCTATACATGTACATCTGTCCTTTCTGTGTTAGGCAGAATAGCAAAACAAGACACAAGAAAAACAAAAAAAAGACAATAATGACAGAGTCCAAAACAATAACAATACAGGCTTTCAGGACAAGGTGGTAGGACCTCATGCTTGCCAGGCAGGCATTGTGCCACTAAGCTATATCCCCAGCCCTGGTTTTTTTTTTTTTTTTGAGACAGGGTCTTAGTATGTAGCCCAGGCTGTCCTTGAACTCCATTTGATCCTCCTGCCTTAGTCTCCTGAGTTCTGGGATTACAGGTGTTTGGCACCATGCCCATGGTTTTCTTGAGATAGGATCTCACTGTGTTGCCCAGGCTGACCTTGAACTGCTGAGCTTAGCATTCCTGGTTCAAGCATGTGCAGTGACATTCAACTTTTATCACTGTTTTTAATGACTCCTTACTCATAATTAATAAATTTTTCTCACATAACCAACCTTTTGGATGCTCTTGGTTCATCTTGAATTCTTTGCCTTTGTGATCATTTTCCTTTTGAAGAATTTGCTTCATTAATTCTGTATGGTTATTCTGTTATTATTTCAGATATTTATCTATTTTTTGTTGTTGTTTTTAGTGTCTCACTGTGTATTCTAGGCTAGGCATGAATTCACTGTGTATCCCAACCTGGCCTTGGAACTTCCGGTCATCCTCCTTCCTTAGCTTTCCGAGTGCTGGGATTATAGACTTTCATCATCATGCCTAGTTTATGTTAGATTTTTGGGTGGGGTGTCGGGGGAAAAAAAAGTTCTGCCATTTTTAGGGGAATAGTGCTAGGGATTGAACCCAGGAGCTCCTGCATGCCAGCTCCTACCACTCAGCTACATCCCAGGCCCCTTTCCATTATTTTAAAAGAAAATACTAACTAGATAGAGAATTTTAGGTTGGCAGTCTTTCTCCTAATACTTTATTTTTAAAATTTTTTGGTCTTTTTTTGAGGCAGGGTTTCACTATATGGTGGTCTTGAACTTACTTTGTAGCCCAGACTGGCCTTGAACTTGTGGCTATCCTCCTGCCTCAGCCTTCTGAGTGCTGGGATTATAGGCATGCACCACTGTGCCCAGCTCTCCTGGTACTTTAAGATATATTCCACTGTAGTCTTGTTTTCACTGATTTTGTTGTAAACTCACCTATAGTTTTGTTTTTACTTTGATAACGTGTATTTTTTTGTTGACTATTTTAATATTTTTTGTTTTAGTTTGCAGCATTTGACTATAATGTGTCTAGTTTGGTTTTCTGTATCTTTATTGGGTACATAGACCTAGAATCTGAGATTCTTTCATCAGTTTACAGTAAATTCTTGCCCTTGCCCCATTGGTACTGGTTGAACCCAAGGCCTTTACACTGAGTTATATCTTCAACCCTTTTTTCTTTTGAAACAGGGTTTCCCTAAGTCACTAACTTGTCCAGGCTGAACTTGTGGTGTTCCTTCTTCAGTCTCCCAGAATGCACCATGCCTGGCTGATTCTTGCTAGTATTTTTAAAGATATCACATCTGTTCCATTTTCCTTCTTCTGGTGTTCCAGTCACATGTATGTAGATCTTTTCATCATTTTCCATTTATAGTTTTTTCTTGTATATTCTTTAAGGAAAATTTTTTTTTCCAGCACTAGAGATTGAACCCAGGCCTGTGCATGCCAGCTAAGAGCTCACACTGCACTACTCACCAGCCTGTATATTCCTTTTATTCTTTTTCCTTTCCATGCTTCAGTTTCTACTATTTGTGGTCCTATTCTGAAGTCTGTTTTGTTTTGTCTAATCCATTAAATCATTAAACCATTCTGTTCTTTCTTTGTTTCTTTCCTTTTTTCTTTTTTTTTTTTTCTGTAGTACTAGGGATGACAATGTCCTCACACCCTCTGTTGGTTTGTTTGTTTGTTTCTTTGTTTTTGTACGGGGGATTGAGCTCACTACCTCACGCTTGCCAGGTAGGTGCGGTGATGCTGAGCTATATATCCAGCCCTCACCCTCTGTTGATTAATTGATTGATTGAGACAGGGTCTCACTATTTAGTTCAGACTAGGCTTGAACTCATTATGTAGTCCAGGCTACACTCTAATTCATGGTGATCCTCTTGTCTCAGCCTCTCAAGTGCTGATTATAAGTGTGTGCTAACATGCCTGGCTGGAAGTCCCTCTTTTTAAAAACTTTTTGCTGTCTTAAATTGTCTAGCTGAGACTCAAACTTGACTTCTAGCTCAGTCTCCCTCAGTACTGAAATAAGGCATGCACTATCTTACTAAGCTTCATCTCTTTTCTTTCTGTCTGTCTGTCTCTGGCTGCCTTCACTCCCCTCTTTTCCCCACTTTCCTCCTTTTTCCTCCCTTTCCCTCCCTCTCTCCCTCACTCTCTCCTTCCTTCTTCCTTCCTCCTTTTGTATTAGAGACCCTTTCCATGGTGCCAGTTACGGGTGACCCCTGCAATGAGTCCCTAATTTTCTGCCAAGTGTTGCAGCCATGACGGGAAGAAAGAGCAAGAGATAAAATAGGGGTGCAGGCAGGGATCTGGGATGACCAGTTGTTCTTGGGGAACAAAAGATCATGAGCCATCTAGAACTTGGGTATTTATTCATTTATTCATTACAATCAAGGACAGTGGGTCAAGGGCAGTGGGTGTTTCCAGAACAA
Source organism: Cuniculus paca (assembly GCA_004365215.1). Taxonomy (NCBI): domain Eukaryota; kingdom Metazoa; phylum Chordata; class Mammalia; order Rodentia; family Cuniculidae; genus Cuniculus; species Cuniculus paca. The sequence goes on along the minus strand of RJWT010047996.1, from coordinate 8,265 downwards.
TAATAGTGACTACGGTGGACTAGTAAGAACAAAGCATTCTTACAGGGACGGGGGGTGGTGTGTGTGTGTGCAATGAAGAAACTGTAGTTTTTGCACATGCCTGTTGTCTCCAGCAGGTCGTATCTTGCCCTGTGAGCACCATAGCAGTGATTGGCCTGAGGGCTTCCAACAGTGACCAGAAAAGAGCAGGGGTTTCCGTGTTCCAGTCTAGCTCATGGGCAGGACAAGAACAAGCGGGGACATCTCCTAGACTCAATTTATAATTTGTAGTCCCCAACATCTTTCTTCTTATTTCTTTCTCCTTTTTCTGATTTCCAGTTAAATACAGTTTTATTTTATAGCTTAACAGTGAAGCACTGAAGTGAACGTATACCTGACATTTCAGTCTAAGCTTGTCCTCATACAAAGCTGAAATCATTTTCAGGGTATGGCTTACCAGATGCCAGGGCTAGGTACATTTTACTTTTCACAACTATTAAACTTCATCTTATACTCTGGAGTCATACATACAGAAGAAAGTTGGAACTTTTATATTTGCATTTATTCTTCCATTTAACTTTTAAAATACTACTGTAATTGATTATCAAAACCAAAACAGTAGCATAATTATAGTCTGTTTTGGTTACTTTTTTCGTTGCTGAGACAAACACCTGACACCAAAGTGAAGCAAGGAAAGGTTTATTTAGCTCACAGTTTCTGGAGATTTCAGTCCATAATCAGCTGGCTCCAAGCAGGGTGGCATGGCACTGAGGCAACACTTCAAGGCAGCAGCCAGAGCAAAAGAGCAAAAGGCAAGCCTCCTCTCTACCCTTAAATTGTACACAGGCCACCCCCCCCCCACCTTCAGGGTGGGGTGTAACACTCACAAAACATCCTTGACTTCCTTTGCACAGGATGAGGATATTTACAAAGTAAGAACCCTGGCTCCCTGCTGAGTCTCTCAGTTAAACTTCTAAACTTCTCAAGTTGACACAATGTATTAACCATAAGCTAGTCCTTCAAGCTTTCATTGCTGCACATAAATACAGCAGTGGTGTTACTGGCCACGTTATGAGGTCTGACACTGAATCTGAGTTGATGGTCAGTCACATAGGCTACTCCATTACAATGACACTGTCTTCCTGATTTGGATTAAAGTGTGCTAATTCTACCTGGTCTGTTTCATCAGTCTCTTTTACTTCTCAGGGAGGAGTTGTTCTAGCAAAGAGTTTTATCAGGAGAGACCAAGACATTTCAGGAATGTTTACCTTAAATTTGATAATTAGGTGGTCCTTTTCATATGGTCTATGACAAATTGGCATGCCTTCATTAGCATATCCTTGATATCTCCAAACTGACCCAGATGAGAGCGGATGACTGATTGGGTCATCAGGATCAGAGGTTGGCTTTTGGAAGCTGCACAGTGCTTCAGCCAGCTGTCCATCTGTATACATGAAAAGGTTTCCTTGCAGAGCAAGAACAGTGTGGTCCTTCAGATCTAACACACTGATAGATACCTCCTGGCTCCAGTCCTGGTTCTAGGTGTCCTTTTCTGTTGAGTGTTATCCCCTGGCCATCTTTCATGCCTTTGTCAAAATGAATTTCTAGAAACTTCTCTATTCCATTGCAGCTTTTACATTGTTCTTTTGTTTTTCTGTTTGTTTGTTTTGTTTTTTGGGGACAGAGTCTCACTATGTGGTGCAGGCTGGTCTTGAAATTTCTTTTGTAGTCCATGTTGGCCTCAGTCTCCTGAGTGCTAGGATTATAGGCATGTGCCACCATGCCCCAGTGTTTCAACTTTTCATATAACTGCTTGAGTGTGGCTTTATTCTTGGATTGTTCTGGGGATTTCAAGTGAAGAAAGCTGTTTTTCAAGGCCTTCCCTCCTTCAGGAGACTTGAGCTACAGCCTCTGTCTTCACATCACTGTGGAGTGCTGAGATTTCTGCATTTGCCGTAGCCTCATAGCTTCATTTCCTCATGGGTTTCTTGGAGTTGTATTCTTTTTTTTTTTTTTTTTTTGGTCTTTTTGAGACAGGGTCTTGCTATGCAGTTTAGGCTGGCCTTGAGCTCACTTTGTAACCCAGGCTAGTCTTGAACTCACTTCAAGTGCTAGGGTTACAGGTGTGTACCACCAGGCTTGGCATCTTGGAGTTGTATTCTGCCCATGTATAGTTTAAGAGTCTTATGAGATGTTTGTACACAGACACATTTTTAACAGGGTTCCTTCCTTTGCAGGGCATCATCCTCAACTTCTGCGACTGTGTCTGCCCGAGGTCTAACTTAGCCACCCCAGACTGTGTTTTTCAGTGTAGGTTATTGTGAGCACCCCTTCTTTCAAAGATCATACTCCTCCATTCTGTCCACAGTGGCTGTTTTCCAGTCTGTAGACTGTCATTGTATATATTGTATGTAGTTTTTGTTTTTTCTTTTCTTGGTCTTTTTGAGACAGGGTCTCACTATGCAGTTCAGGCTGGTTTTGAACTTTCAAAGATCCTCCTGTCTCAGCCTCCTGAGTGCTGGAATTACAGGCATGTGCCACCATACCTGACTGTATGTAGTTTTTCAATGTTTCCAGCAGTAAGGTAGTCTAATAAATTCTTTGTCATGGCCAGGACCAGATGTCTTGGGTAGCTGGAATTACAGGTGCTCCATTGTTATAGCTTTGATTCCATGTTTAGAAGATACTTTCCTAAATTGGAATTATGGTAGCTCTAATGATTTTTCCATGAGAAATTGTTTTCTGCAGTGAATTTCATTGTTTTTTAAATTCTATGATGTTGTTTTTATTAAGTCATTTAAATTATGTTTTGTATTTTTCTTTTCTTTTTTTTTTTTTTTTTTAAAGGTAGGGTCTTGCTGTGCAGACTAGGCTGGCCTTGAGCTCATTATGTAGCCCAGGCTGGTCTCAAACTCTGGCTGGGATTATGGGTGTGCACCACCATGCCTGGCTTGTATTTCAGTTTTTATTGGGACTAAATGGTTTTCCATGGTATGATCCATCCTATCCATATGAACTCGTGCTAGTCTGTGTATTATTATTTTTTTTGGTATTGGGGATTGAACTCACAACCTCACGCTTGCCAGGCAGGTGTTTAAGCTGCTGAGCTAAATCCCCAGCCCCAAGTCTGTGTGTTATTAAATGTTTGAGACAAAATAACTGATGGAAACTAAGTATAACAATTTAGAAAAAATTTATAATATTTTAACATTATGTTTTTTTGGTGCCGGGGATCAAACTCACAACCATGCACTTGTCACACAGCTGCTTTGCCACTGAGCTATATCCCTGGCCCTAACATTTTAACATTATGGCCACATTCTTTTTTTTTTCTTTTTCAGACAGGGTCTCACTGTATAGTTTAGGTTGGTTTTGAACTCACTGTGTATCCCAGGCTGGTCTTGAACGCGTGGTCATCCTCCTGCCTCAGCCTCCCAAGCATTGACATTACAGGTGTATGCCACCAGGCCTGGCCTACACTCTGATAAAATCTTTGTAAACAGAGAAGGTTGTCTTGATGTTAATCTTCTCTAACTCCTTGACTTCAAATAGTAGCAGACTAGAAGTGTGAGAAAGGGATAAATCTTGTTTGGGTGTTTCATGATATTCCATTCTAAGACTTAACCAAAATTTCATGGTCTTCTTTTGTCTGGTTATAGATATACTTTTCTGGAAGACTGAAATAATTAACTCACTTCTTTTCTTTTTGTATAAGTTCAGAAGATAGGTTTTTTTTTTTTTTATTGCTTGTTCCTCTTTTTCCCTTTTACAGACTGAAGCATATAATAGTAATCATGATGAATTATATATGTATAATGTTTCATTGGTTGTAAAGTGCTTTGATGAATATTGTTAATCTCTGTGACTTGCCTACTGGACAAACATTCACATTTTACAAAAGACAACATTTAGATTCTGTTATCAAGTCATAGAGTTGACACAAACCAAGGATTTATGGTATACCATGTAATACAAGTCTTAGATTCTGGAGCTACAGTGTTTGGCTTCAGAACATGAGTCTGTCATTTATTAGCTCTTTGGAAAATTTTGTAACTTTTTTTGTTTCATTTCCCTCATCTGTACGGTGGGAAAAATAATAGTGTCTGTATTTTTAAGTTTTTGAAAATGTTGAGACACAGTCTCGCTAAGTCGCTAAGTGGCTTGAACGTGCCATCTTGCCTCAGCCTCACTCAGTGTTGCTAGTGTACCCCCATTTTGGCCCATGCAGGGTCCTTACTCATAGGAATGTAAAGTGAATCATTGTCTATAAAGTATACAGAAGAATGTCTGACATCTAGCAATACTCAGTGAGCATTAGCTGTCCTTATTCCTGTACTACCATTATGAAGCCCACTGTCACCAGCACTGCCATGTCAGTCTTTGGTTTTCAGTGCCAGCCAGCTGGTAGCTTGATTTCCTTTCAACACTGGCCTTTTGGACTAAGTTCCCAGAACAGCAGTTTTTCAGAGTCTTGTGATGCTCTTTTTTTTTTGTTTTGTTTTGGCAGAAGAGCTAAACAATGAAGAAAATGAGAAAAGGAGAAAAAAGAAAAAGGGTACCAAGAGGAAACGAGATGGAAGGGGTCAAGAGCAAGGGACATTGACGTGTGACCTGAAACTGGATGACATGCTTGACCGTACCTTAGAGGATGGTGCCAAGCAGCACAACCTGACAGCTGTCAATGTGCGAAACATCCTTCATGTGAGTGAGGCGAGGGCAGCTATGTTACTGGAGTGGAAATTTCCCATGGGATGCAAATAAAAATGCCAACCAATTCTTGATTCTTGGTATATGAATTACCAAAATGTACTCCTCAATATAGCCTTTTCTCCCTAGGTGGGGTGGCACATGCCTGTAATCCCAGCACTTAGGAGGCTGAGGCAGGAGGATCCTCGTGAGTTTAAGGCCAGACTGAACTGTATAGAGAGTCTGTCTCAAAAAAAAAAAATAAAAACATAAAGCAAAATCAAGATAGCTTTCTGTTCGTACTCAACACAAGTTGAAATCTAGCCGGATGTGGTGGTGCATACCTGTAGGAGGATCACCATGAGGTGGAAGCTAGCCTTGTTACATAGTGAGCTTAAGACCTACAAAATGAGACCTTGTCTTTAAATAAAAAAAGAAACAAGTGTGAAATCTGAGCACATGTTAAAGAAAATCTTTTTTTTCTTCCAAATCTGTTTTATTCAAAGATAAATAGAAAAAAGAAGAAGAAGGAAAAGAAGACTATAACAAAATTTCAAAGCACATGTATCGGGGTAACAATGGTATATACATTGTGCATTGAAAGAAAAACTTAATTGGGAAGATAAACTACCTTTGCTTCCTTCCACTGTTTTGATTGTTTTATTGGTTAGCAGATTTGAAGATAACATTCACCATAGATTTATTATTTTGTGGGATGATATGTCTAATAAAAATCCCACTTAACAGTTATAATACTTTGCATGTATGTGGTAAGTGTTCTGGATATGTAACGACTCAGCGATTTCTGTAGTTTTTGCTATTTGTTTTTATCTGTCTGTCTCTTTGTTCATTTACTTACTTATTGGTACCAGGAATCTAATTTATTGGTACCAGCACCTTCTGCTTGCCAGGAGGTGCTTATGCCACTGAGCTATATCCTTAGCCCTTATTACTCTTTAAACATTTTTTTTTTTTTTTTTTTTTTGCGGCACTGGGGATTGAACTCACGACCTTGCGCTTGCCGGGCAGGCACTTAGACTGCTGAGCTAGATCCCCAGCCCTACCTTTATTACTCTTTAAAAGGATACTTTATTTATAATTAGTAGTCCTCTGTTTTTTTGTTTGTTTGTTAGTTTTTATTATGGGGATTGAACCTGCAACCTTTTCACTAAGGCACATTGAGCTGCGTTCTCTGTCCTTTTTTTTTTTTTTTTTCCCTGGTATTTTGAGACAGACTTCAGGCTAGCCTTGAACTCACTGTGTAGCCCTGGCTGGCCTTGAACTTGTTACAGTCCTCTTGCCTCAGCCTCCTGAGGGCTGGGATTACAAGGCCCAGCCCATTGTAAGTTTTTATTTTGAGGCAGTCTTACTAAGTCATTAAATTGTGCAAGCTGGTCTCAAATTTGAGATCCTTTTGTCTCAGACTCCCTGAGTTCTGGGATTATAGGTGTGTGCCACTATGCTTGGTTTATTACTCTTTCTCTTCAACATATAATTAGTTACCTTATGATGTCTTTTTATTCCTATTTCTAAGAGCATCTAATAAAATAGGTTCATTTGCTGCTATATTATTTAAAGTGGTACGCTTCTGTCTAAATTTGCCTTTTTTGGCATTTGGTTGGTTTGCTTTACCCCAGTCTGAAGCCACTTGTGAATATAACTTTCATTTATCCTCCGTATTGATGTAATACAGTTACGCAGAGATGAGTATCAGCTAGATGACAAGCTTCCTTTTGCATTAAGAGAAATTTCATCTTTTTCCAGGAAGTAATCACAAATGAACATGTGGTAGCTATGATGAAGGCAGCCATCAGTGAGACAGAAGACATGCCAATGTTTGTGAGTAATTGTCACTTTTAATTTTGGGCAACAGAATTATCCATAAAATGGCCAAAAATAAAAGAGGTCACTTTGGAGTTCTTAAACAGTAATCAGTTTAACAGCTGGGTGCAGAGTTAGCCTCTCCAAACCCAAGAATCACATGATGATTTTTATTGACTGTTTTCTCCTTATCTCTCCCCTTTAGGAGCCTAAAATGACACGCTCTAAACTGAAGGAAGTGGTGGAGAAGGGAGTGGTAAGTGGTGTGGGATTTTCTTTACTTTTTTAGCTTGGTAAATAGAATTTGATTCTAGGTTATTTACAGGGAGAAAATATAGGAAAAATTTTGCTCTGGGTTTTCCTTTTTAAAGAACTATTTGTAAGCCAGGTGCAATAGCACACACCTGTAATCCCAGCACTAGGGCTAAGGCTAGAGGATTGCAATTTTGAGGCTTGCTTAGGTAATATAGTGAGTTCCTTTTTCAAAATAAGAGCCAGGCGTGGTGGCACATGCCTGTAATCACAGTACTCAGGAGGCTGAGGCAGGAGGATTGTTGCAAGTTTGAGACCAGCCTGGGCTACAAAGTGAGCCCAAGGCCAGCCTGAACTGCATAGTGAGACCCTGTCTCAAAAAGTCAAAATAAAAATTACTGGGGATATAGCTTAGTGCAAAGTGCTAGGATTCAGTCCCCAGTTATACACCCCCCACCCCAAGAAACAACAAGAAACAGAGATGGGAAGGGATGCACCTGAATTACATCAAACCCTTTACCCTATACTGGTTCTGACAAAATGGTCAGAACATAGCAAACCTGAAATGTGACATCTTAAGGTTCTTTAGAGACAGATCTTAGGGGCCAGTTGCCTTTTGTCTGTAAGATGATTCTGGTTGTGTTACAATTAATGCACAAGAAATTATATGTCCTTAGTGGTATCTTATTAGCATTATGTAAAAGCTGTTAAAAGACTTTTTAAAAAATTTCCAGGCTGGGGGCCAGGGATATAGCTCAGCAGCATAAATGCCTGCCTGGGAAGCACAAGGTCCCGAGTTCGATTCCTGGTACTAAACAAAAAAAGAAGTTTCCAAGCTGGTTGTGGTGGCACTTGCCTGTGATCCCAGAACTTGGGAGGCTGAGGCAGGAGGCTCACCATGAATTTGAGGCCTACGTGGGCTACGTAATGAATTCAAGGCCAGCCTGAACTACATAGGGAGACCCTGTCTCAAAAAAAAAAAAAAATCCTTCCTAGGTTCAGTGCCCAACATTGTAAGAAAACAAGAGAAAAAAGAAAAATAAAAACAAGAAAACTTTTCTTTCAACTCCATTATGAAAATTTTCAAACTACAAAAAGTGGAAAGAATATTACAATCAATCAAGGTTCCAAGAGTATCATTTTATCATGTTTGCTTTATATTTGTCTGTCTGTATTTATTTGCATCTTCTCAAACCATTTAAGACTGGATAGCATGATACTTTTCCCCTAAATCCTTCTGTAAGAACTCTTTGTGGTTGATGTTTTGGAGGTATGCGAGTAGTGAATTTGTGTAACTGATTTTTAAAAATACTGTTATGTCTCTAAGTGGTATTTTCCAAGAATCCATGAGTTCCAGGGTTTGATCCCCAGCACTGAGAAAGAGTACTGATAAGAGCAGGCTACTATGACTAAAAATCTTAGGTTTGTGTAGTTTTGTAGTTTACAAATTTACAAGTAGTTTTCATATCCATTGTTCTGTATGAATCCGTGCTATGATATAAAGTAGGCAAGACAGGTTTTTTTTTT
>RJWT010047995.1:0-11207 GCA_004365215.1 Cuniculus paca | reverse complement strand
GACTTGCATTACTTCACTCCAGCCTCTTCTTGACTTGATGGTTTGTGTTGAGAAGTCTGCTGTGATTCTGATGGGTTTTCCTTTATAGGTGATGTGTTTCTTTTCTCTAACAGCTTTTAATATTCTGTTCTTGAGTTGAATTTCTGGGATCTTGATTATTATATGTCTGGGTGTAGATTTGTTTTGGTTATGGCTAGCTAGAGTTCTATATGCCTCACTTATATGAATGTCATATTCTTTTTTTATGCTTGGGAAGTTTTCATGAATTATATCTGTAAATAAGGTCCTGATGTCATTTGTCATGACACCTGCTTCTTCACTCACATTTTTAATTCTTAAATTATGCATCTTTGAGTTGTCTACCAGCTGTTGAATTGTTACTTCCTGAGACCTTGTTATTTTTAAGAGATCTTTCCTTTCAACATCATAGGCTGCAATCCTGTCTTTAAGCTTTGAAAGTCTTTCTTTAGTTTCCTTCATGTCAACATGCCAGCTTTTGAATGAATTTTTAATTTTCTGGGTATCTCTTTGTATGTGTTTCATACATTCTAAATCTCTCTTATGCTGTTCATTCATGATTTCCCTCATTTTCCTATGCTCCTCTATTTTTTTTAATCTGTGTCTTCTTTAGAGATGCTTAGTATTTCTTTTATTATGGTTTTCATTTCTTCTTTTACCTGAATTTCTGTTCTAATTTGTCTTATAGCTTCCTGAAGTTGTTTCTTCACTTCAGTTGACAGCACTTCAGACATTTCAGGTGTGCAATTCTTGATCTCAATGTTTTACTCTCATGGACTTGTGCTGCTTGGATTGGACACCAGAGACTGCCCTCTCCCTCTTCTTCTTGGCATATTCCTGATTTCTTCCACCCCCAAGTAGTGTGGTCCCAGGCACCCCAGCACTGGCCACAACTTCTCTGAAGCTAGACTGTTTGTCTTTTCTGGCCAGTGCTGGCTACATATATCCGATGTTGGGCGCCTGTGTCTCTGCACTGAGCTGGGTACCAAGCCACCTGGGGCTTGCAAGGGAGCAGACCTGGTCAGGCTCTGCAAATCTAAGCTGTTTAGGAACCTATGCGATATTGCCTGAAACACGCACAGGAGTGGATCTCCGACCAATCAGCTTCTGCAGATCTGCCCACAACCTGGAGCTCCAGAACGACTGGTTTTTCTGGCTTCGGTCCAAGCAACTACCACAGGTCCGCCCACAACCTGGTGCTGACGCCAGAAGTGGTTAGTAGTCTTGGCCCCGGGCATAACCTGCCTGACTCCAAGATGGAGCCCGGCAGATCACTGTCTCCCATGGGGTGGGGAGGGGGTGGAATTCCAAGCACTCAACAGCAGCCAGCGCAGATCTCTGCATCCGCCACTCTCCTTCACCCCCGCGCCTCTCTGCAGAGACCTCTGGGGTCGACTGCAGCTGTGACCATGACCACAACCACGACTGCGTGTCTCCAGGCTCAGCAGGTCTTCTGGCAGGGTGGATCCGGCTCCAGGCTGAGGCGCTGCCAGCCACCACCTTCTTCATTTAAATTCTATTTATTCTCTTTGTGGGCTTCAATTCATATTTTAGATTCTTCCTTGGTCCAGGGGACCCACTTCCTTCCTTCTTGTCCTCTCCATGATGGTTATATTCCAGCATCTGAACTGTTTCTCTCAGAGAGACTGTTTACTCTGCTGCTTACTGTTCTGCCATCTTTAGCTCCTCCTCCAATTTTATTTAATCTTTCAAAGAACTCTTTGATTCATTGATTCCTTGTATTGTTTTTTTAGTCTCCAGTGTGTTAATTTCTGCTCTGATCTTAATAATTGCCTCCCTCGTATGAGCTTTTGGCTTAACCTGCTCTTCTTTTTCTAGAAGTTTGAGGTTCACCATTAAGTTGTTTATATGTGCTTGCTTTGTTTTCCTGATATGGGTATTTACTGCTATAAATTTTCCTCTTAAGACTGCTTTCATTGCATCCCACAAATTCTGGTATGTTGTATTGTCATTATCATTCAACAATAAATACTGTCCAATTTCTTCTTTAATTTCATCTGTGACCCATTGGTTGTTTGGTAGGGTGCTATTAAATTTCCATGTGTTTAGTTGAAGTTCTCATAGTTTCTTTTGCCATGGATCTCCAATTTCATTGTACTGTAGTCTGATAGTATGCATGGGATAATTTCAATTTCTTTGCATTTACTTGAGCATGCTCTATGAGCCAGTATATGGTCTATTTTGGAGAATGTCCCATGTGCAGCTGAGAAGAATGTGTATTCTGATGTTGTGGGGTGGAGCACTCTATAGACATCTACTAAGTCCATTTGTTCAAAAGTTTGATTTAGTTCTAATATTTCATTATTGATTTTTTGTCTAATTGAGCTGTCTTTTTTGTGACAGTGGGATATTGAGGTCTCCCAATACAATTGTATTAGGGCTTATTTGATTTTTCATGTCTATTAGTAATTGTTGTATATAGCTGGGTGCACAGGTATTTGTCTCATATATATTTATGATTATCTCTTCCTCTTGGATTGTTTACGAGGATGTAGTGATCTTCTTTATCTCTCTTAATCAGTCTTGGCTTTAAATTCACTTTGTTTTCAAATAGAACAGCTACTTGTGCTTTTTTCTGGTTTCCGTTGCATGGAGTATTGTTTTCCATCCTTTGACTTTCAGTCTATTAATTTCTTTTGGAATTAAATTTGTTTTTTGTATGTAGCATATTGTTGAATCTTGCTTTTTGATCTGTTCTGCCAGTCTGTGTCTTTTGACTGGTGAATTAAGACATTAACATTGATGATTATAACTGAGATGTTTTGACTTATCCTTGCCATGTTATTTTCCTGTCGTTGGCTCCCCCTTTTTTCCCCCTCCCTCTAATTGTTTGCCTTCCCTGGTAGATTCCTTCTGTTGGGGTTCATGGAGCTGTAGTCCTTATTATTTTTTCTAGAATATCCTTCAGAACATTTTAGAATGCTGGTTTGGTGGTCACAAATGTTCTTTGTCATGGAAGTATCTTATTTCTCCATCAATTTTGAAAGATAGTTTTATGGGATACATCAATCTGGGTTGAAAGTTGTTTTCCTTTAGGACTTGAAATACTTCACTCCAAGTTCTCCTTGACTTGAGAGTTTGTGCTGAGACATCATCTGTAATTCTGATGGGCTTTCCTTTATAGGTGATTTCTTTCTTTTTTGTAACGGCTTTTAGGATTCTATTCTTGTGTTGAATTTCTGGAATCTTGACTCTGATATGCCTGACTGTAGGTGTTTTTTGTTTTTTGCTTTTTTGAATCACTGCTAATTGGAGTTCTATAGACCTCATTTATCTGAATGTCAAATTCTTTTGCTCTACCAGGAAAATTTTCTGTCTTGATATCTGTGAACATTTTTAAATGTCATTTGTGGTATTGCCTGCTTTTTTTCATTGACTCCAATTAACCTTAAGTTATTCTTCTTTGTCTTATGTAGCAGCTGTTGGATTGATTTCTCATGGTTCCCTGATATTTTTGAGAAATCTTTCTTTTCCTTGTCACTAATTGCAAGCCTGTCTTCAATATATAAGATCCTGTCCTCACATTGGCCTAATCTGCTTCAAATATTTTTAATGGAGTTTTTAGTCTCCTCAGTATTTACTTGAATCTGCTTTATGGTTTCCATTTCTTTCCTATGCTGAACTTCCATAATTTTCTATTTTTTTTGTCTGTGTCTGCTCTAACATCACTAAGCATGGTGTGTATTTTGGTAATCTCTAGTTATCTCAGAGATTACTCTGATTTCATTTTTTCCAGAGCTTCATTCAATTGTTTGTTGTTTCTACTTCAGAAAGACCTGGTGGGAGGCTTTCTGGTTGTCCCACCTCATTGCCCCCTGTATTTATCTTTGGAGAACTGGATGTCTGGGGTTGCATTTTGGTTAAATGTCTTCTCAATTTATTTTCTCTCTTTAGTTAGTTTAATCCCTGGGGTGATGCTTGTAAGTTGCCTATGGTGAGTTGCTTTATTGCTAGTATTTAGGACCCATAGGTGATGACTACTTCTCTGAGGTATCTTCCAGGTGTAGCTGGTGGTTTTTGGGTTTTAAGTCTGTTGGAAGATCTTACCTCTTCAGTTTGATGGACATGAGAAGTTGCCATTTGTTTGGCCTAGTCTCTGGTTCTTTGGCACTGTGCCATAGTATTTTCTGTGACCTTTAGTTAATCTCAGTCAAGGAATACCAGAATCAACTGCTGTTTAGAACAATTATCTCAATTTTGGCTATAGCGGTACCAATAGCATCAAACACAGCCTAGAAAACAACAAACTGAGCTAACCCTTAATTTGTAACTTTTAGCCATATGAACTAGATTTGTGATTATATAAGATGTAAAATAAGCCAGATAATTATATGCAATATATAAGTCCATAATGTGTCAATTTTGCCCTTGAGGGTTCAAATTTAAAATGGATTAAGGAGAAAGTAGAGAAGCAGAAGAGAAAGAGATTAGAAGTAAGGTTGGAGCACAAAGGGGGATCACACCAACTTTGGGAAACTGGTGCAGAAGACTGAAGGAAAAGAGAGGTAGAAGAGATAAAAGGAACAACAGAATAGAACCACACCCACAAAGAGGTTAGGGACCACTTTCACACTCATAAAAAAATAATGAAAGAGAAAGAGGGAGAAAAAAAAATAGTCCACTTCCAGGATTCTCTCTGGTTTCACTTTTAGACAGCCTGTGGAGACAGAGTCCAGAATCATGCCGATTTATCCCAGCAAGCCAGCAGTTGCTTTATGGCAGAGTAGTAGATAACCTCAGCAGTCCTGCCCTGAGACCAGACTCATTGGGCTCCCTGTAGTCCAAGCAATTTTCATGGGTCTGTGCCCAGTTAGGAGCTGCTCGCGGAAGCTGGCAGCAGTTCTGGGTTCTGGGTTTATCTGGCCTGACTCCAAAATGGCTCCCAGTTAATTGCTCACTCCTTGTGGGAGGACTAAGTCTTCTGCACTCACTGCCATCCAGTGCAGTCCTCCATATCCGCTGCTCCCCTCCACTGCCGCATCTCCTTGCAGAGGCCTCTGGGTTCACCAGTTGTCACTGTCACAGTGCCTGTGCCTCCCCAGGTTCCAACAGCTCCTCTCGTGCAGTGATTCCCATCTCAGGGCAAAGGTGCCACTGGCTACTGCCTTCTTATTCCTTGAAGTTTTTCTTTTCACTCTCTCTGTGGGATTCAGTTCATACTTCAGATTCTTCCTGGTCCAGGGGACCCAATTCCTTCCTTCTTATCTTCCCCACAATGGTATATTCCAGCATCTGGATGGTGACTCTCAGAGAGGCTGTTTTCTCTGCTGCTTGCTGCTCTATCATCTTCCTGGAAGTCCTCTGCATGCTCAGTGTTTCCCTTGAGAGCTTTAATTTCCAAGTTTGCATGTGGATCGCACTCTGCCTAGAATTATGGTTGCCTCTGGGTTCAAGATGGTGTGCATGGGCATGTATGTTCATTTTCTTTGTTTTTTCTTCTTAGTCTTTTAAAAAATGAGATATAATTCATGTGCCATCAAATTCACCAGTTGATAGAGGTTTCAGTCCATAATTAGTTGGCAGGGTGGTGTGGCAGACTGGCAACCATTTTTGGTGGTAGAAAATACCAAAAGAAACAAGCGAGGAGAGAGACCACTGTACTTTGTTAGCAGGTATTGCGATGCTTTCCACATTGCTCTTATTGCTCAGGATTGCTTTGGCTATGCTGGGTCTTTTGTGCTTCCATACCAATTTTAGGGTACCTTTTGTAGTTCTTTGAAGAATGTTGTATTTTAAGAGGGATCACACTGAATCTGTAACAAGACCATTTAAACAGTAATACTTCTGCCAACCCATGAGCAAGGGAGGTCTTTCCACTTTCTAATGTCTTCTTTAATTTATTTTTTCAATTATAGAATAATTTTCATTATAGAGGTTTTTCACCTTCTTGTTTAGGTCGATTGCTTGGTATTTTATTTTAAAGGTATCATGAATAGAATTGTTTTCCCGATTTCTTTTTTGGTGGGTTGTTATTGGTATAAAGAAGAGACACTGATTTTTTTTTTTTGCGGCACTAGGGATTGAACTCACGACCTTGCGCTTGCCAGGCAGGCGCTTAGGCCGCTGAGCTAGATCCCTGGCCCTGGTGTTTTTGAGACAGGGTCTCACTATGCCATTCAGGCTGGCCTTGAGCTCACTCTGTAGCCCAGGCTGGTCTTGAACTCACAACAATCCACCTGTCTCAGCCTCCCGAGTGCTGGGATTACAGGCGTGCGCCACCACGCCCGGCGAGACACTGATTTTTATGTGTTGATTTTGTGTCCTGCTACTTTGCTGAATTTGTTCATTGGATCTAACACCTCTCTGGTGGAGGTTTCAGGGCTTTCTCTGTAAAGGATCATACCATCTGCGAATAGGGATACTGTAATTTGACTCCTTAGTTTCTTTCTATTTGTGTCCCTTCTAATTCTATCTCTTATCTAATTTTCCTGGCTAAAATTTCAAGCACTGTATTTTACAGGAGAGGTAAGAGTAGACATCTTTATATTTATTGAGAGAAAGAAAGCTGACACTCTTTTCTTATTCCCGATTTTCAAAGGAAATTATTTGTTTTCCTTATTTAGTATGAAGTTAGCTATGGGCTTTTCATATATGGTTTGCATTAATTTGAGGAAAGATGTTTCTACTTCTATTTTCTTTGCGGTTTTTATCATGAAGGGATGTTGAATTTTGTCAAAGGCTTTTTCTGCATCTGTATGATCACAATCATATCTGTTACATCTCTCTAGTTATGTGGTGTATTGCATTTATTGACTTATGTATGTTGAACTACCCTCACATCCTTGTGATGAAGCCAACTTGGTGACTGTTATGGTTTGTGTTTAGATGTGCCTCCAAAGCCTCATGTGGTCATGTGGGGGTGGTGGGCCTTTTCAAGGTGGCTGAGTCTAGCACTTGCGATTGGTTCATTGTTTAGCACTGGTATTGGTGGTGTGAGTGCTGCACCTGCCCAGGGTAACCAGCATACAATATAAGGGAGGGAAAATGGCTTGCTTCCCCCTTTTGCCCTTTTCACTTGTGGCCACCATTAACAGTTGCCCCTTAGCCACACCAACCTGCCTTGGAGCCAGCAGAGTATGGACTACAACCTCCAAAAACTGTAAGCTAAATAAACCTTTCCTTCCTTCATTTTGGGAATCAAATATTTTGTCCCAGGTTTACATAGAAAACCATGAAACCTCCACCAAAAAGCTGTTATGAGAGAAAAGTAACCAAGACAGAATTTGGTACCAAGAGTGGCATCATTGCTGTGACTGTACCTGACCATGTGGTTCAAGAGCCTTTGGGAATGGTTTGTGGGAAGAGTTTGGAAAGATACAGACATGTCTCCTAAAGGAGAAGAGCTGAAACACCTTAGGCTGTTCTGTAGGGGAGATGCTGGTCAGACCTCAGAAGACCAGAAGGCTGACAGAAATCCTGCCGGCAAAGCCCAGGTTCAGGAGGTTTCTGTAGGGAAGAAGGAGTGCATTGGTTGTTGGATGACAGACAATGTGTGTTATGGCTTGGCAGAAAGTTTGTCTGCATTTTGCTCATATCCAGAGACTTTGCCTGAGACTGAGATTAAGGGTGGCGGACTAATTAATCTGGCAGAAGAAACTTCAAGGCAGTTGCTTTGGTTACTTTCTCCCGTTGCTGAGGTAAACACCTGACACCCAAAAATCAGGGAAGAAAAGGTTTATTTAGCTCACAGTTCTTGGTGGTTTCAGTCCATAATCAGCTGGCTCCAAGACAGGGTGGCATGGCACTGGGGCAACACTTAAAGGCAGCAGCCAGAGCAAAAGAGCAAACAAGCCTCTTCTCTACCCTCAAATTATACACCAGCCACCCCCTCCACCAAAACCTTCAGGGTGGGTGTAACACTCACAAAATATCCTTGCTTTCCTTTGCACAGGATGAGGATATTTACAAAGTAAGAACCCTGGCTCCCTGCTGAATCTCTCAGTTAAACTTCTAACCTTCTCAAGTTGATACAATCTATTAACCATAAGAGCAGTCAAATGTTGAAGAGGTGGCATGGCTATTGTTGGGGGCTTTTAGCCAGATTTATGTTGTGAATCAAGAGCAAAGAGCCCAGCAGGGTGATTTAAAACATTGTGAGTTTGGCCAGAAAGGAAGCTCCAGTAAAGCTGTGGACTGTTAAGGTAGAGCTGAGATCTCCATTGCTGAGAAGGAACAGAAGACTACAAAAGGTGGTCTGGGGGCAGCATGGGAAGTGGTGGGTCTCTAGTCTTTGCAGTCTTTAAACTGCAAAAGTGGAAAACTTTTCTCTGAGGAGAAAACCAAAGAGTGCCATGTTCCAGAATGGAGGTGGTGGAGGCCACACCAGGTTCCAGAATGGCAGTGGCACAGAAAAATCTGTTCCTCACCATCAGGTTCAGTGTTCTCAGTGATCCAGGCACTGAATCCTTACAGCCGAGAGAGGAAAACTTATGTAGGCCAGGCTATCCTCAAACTCTTGGTGATCCTCATGCCTCAGTCTGCCAAGTGCTGGGGTTACAGGTGTGCACCACCATGGCCAACTTTTCTCAGTTTTATTAATTTGGGTTTTATCTCTCTTTTGGCTAATGGATTATCTTTTTTTTTGTATTTTCAAAGAACTAACTTTTTGATTCATTGATCCTTTGTGGTGTTCTTTTACTCCCCATTTCATTAACACTCTCACTTCTGATTTTATTATTTCTTCTACTAGATTTGGTTTGTTCTTGTTTTTCTAGGACCTTGATATACATTATTAGGTTATTTGGGGTTGTACTGTTTTTCTGGTGTAGGCACTCATAGCTATAAACTTCTTTCTTAGAACTGCTTTCATCGTGTCCCAGATTCTGATACATTGTGTTTCCATTATGATTTCATTCTAGGAATTTAAAATTTTTTCCTTGATAATTTTTTTTTTTGTAGCACCAGGGATTGAATTTATGACCTTGTGCTTGCCAGGCAGGCACTTAGGCCACTGAGCTAGATCCCCAGCCCTTGCCTTGATAATTTCAATGTCACACTAATCATTCAAAGCATGTTATTTATTTATTTATTTATTTTTGGTGCCAGGGATCGAACTCATGACCTTGTGCTTGCCAGACAGGTGCTTATGACACTGAGCTAAATCCCTGGCCCCCAAAAGTATGTTATTTAATCTTCATATGTTTGTATAATTTCTTTCTCTGTTGATTTCTAGCTTCATTAGCTAAAAGGATATATGTATTTAAATTTTTGTACTTACAAAGACTTTTTTATGGCCTAAAATATGTTTTATTTCAGAGAAAGTTCCATGGGCTGCTGAAAAGAAAGTGTATTCTGTTGTTGTTGAATGAATACTCTGTAGGTGTCTGTTAAGTCCATTTGCTATATAGTGTAGTTTAACTCTGATGTTTCTTTGTTGATTTTTTTCATCTAGTTGACTATGTGTGAGAGTCGGGTATTGAAGTAATCCACCATATGGTACTGGGGCCTGACACTTTATGCCAAGTAGTGTTTGTTTTATGAAACTAGGAGCACTGAGCTTTAGTGTATAGATATTTACCATCATAATCTCTTCTTGGTGAATTGTTCCCTTTACCAATACTTAGTGGCCTTCTTTGTCTCTTCTGACTAACTTTAATTTGAAGTTGATTCTGTTGGATATAAGTGTAGCTCCTCCTCCTTGTTTAGGGACCCCAGGAAAGAACCTCTGTACAACACATCAGTGAAACTGAAAAATTCAGAAAAAATAGTAAAAGTCATTATAGAGAAATGTCAAATCACTTGTATCCTTTCACTTTCAGTCTGTGTGTCTTTGCAGATGAAATGTGTTTCTTGCAGGTAACATTAGTTAAGACTTTTTTTTGTTACAATCTGCCTATCTGTGTCTTAGGTATGTACTAATTCTTATCACTTTGCTGTTTTTCTAGTGTTTGATTCATTCCTGATTTTTTTTCTTTTTTAAAAAATTTTATTTTAAAGACAATAAAACCCAACAAAACATAAATCCAGTCAAAACAAAGCAGTGAAATTGGTAAGGAACTTCAAAGCAGGATAATAGGAAAACAAAAAAGGGCCAAGGATTTAGCTCAGTGGCCTAAGTGCCTGTCTGGCAAGCGCGAGGTCATGAGTTCGATCTCTGGCCCACAAAAATAAATAAATAAAAATAGGAAAACAATAATGGCTACCATAATATATCTTGTTATCTTCACAATAGTTGTCCATTCCACCAGACATAACAAAACCAGACCAAAACAGCATAAAACCAATCAAAACAGAATATTGAATAAAGCAAAACAATTAATTGGAACAAAACAAAACAGTGAGAACAATATTGGATTTCAAAAACAAGACAGAAGGAAACCCCCCATAGTTGCTGTGTTGCATACTGTTATCCTCCCTATAGATGCTCAGACCATCGACCCCAGGACTGCAAAGTCAAACAAACAGTATAAACATTCAGTTGCTTTTTGTACCTCAGTTGCTATTAACTCAGCATGTTCTCCGATCCGGCTGGTTGCTTACAGAGAGGTGTTGCAGGGGTGGGAGTTGGCGATTCTTAGCCAGTACACCGGTAGGCTCATGGGAGGTGCTGACTTTTTTTCTTCCTGGGCCCCGCACAGCTTGCACGGGTTACCAGAAAGGCTGGCTAGTTGGCTTGTTGGTCGGCTCCTCCCAGTCCCAGCCTCATTCCTGATTTTCATTTGCTTATCTATCGCTCAGTGAGATTTATTCTTTCCCTTGGTCCCATAGTTATAGTTTTCCCCTTCTATGTTTAGGATTCCCTTGTGTACTTTCTGAAATTCCAGCTTAGTGGTAATGAATTTCTTTATACTTGTCTTGTAAGGTCTTTTAGTTCTTCAGCTTTGAAAGAATAGCCTTGTGAGACATAGTAGTCGAGGTTGACAATTATTTTCTTTCAGGGCTTGAAATATATCATTCCAGGCCCTCCTGGAATTTAGTTTCTTTTCAGAAATCTCCCATTATATTAATGGTTTTATTATTGTGTATGTTTTAATGTCTGTTTCTAACAGTTTTTAGTTTTAATTTTAATTTTTTTGAGACAGAGTCTCACTATGTAGCCCAGGTTGGCCTTGAACTTCAGATGATCCTCCTGACTTAGCCTCCCCAGTGCTGGGATTATAGATGTGCACCACCACACCCAGCTTCTCTAACAACTTTTAATAACTGTCCTTTGTTCTGATTTTTTTTTT
>RJWT010047994.1:0-11182 GCA_004365215.1 Cuniculus paca | reverse complement strand
GAACTCAGGCTGATCCTCCTGCCTCAGCCTCCCCAGCATTGAAATTACAGGCATGCCACAACTCCCAGTTTATTGTCATCTTAATCATGTGGATTTCTTAATCTTCAACTGAGGTTCTGTTTACATTTCTGACAAGCAGAAGAAAATGTTGCATGTGGTCCTGACCCTGGCCCTCTTGACACACTGTTCTGTGCTGAATCATGTTCCCAAAGAGGAGGGTCTGTTACCCAGGGCCACTTACCTCCAACTGAGGAAGCAGCCACAGCAACAGCAGCAGAGGACTGTGGCAGGATGGCGCTAAGAGTAGTCGCTGCAGAGCCCAGGGCAGATGCTGCAGGGCCCAGGGCAGATGCTGCAGAACCCAGGGCAGATGCTGCAGGGCCCAGGGCAGCCTGAGGTAGCAGTGCCAGCCCTGGGGAGATGCAGAGAGTCAAAGGTCTGGGCAAGGGTCACAGACTTGTCCTCCCATTCAATGTCATGTGTTTGTGTTGGTGAATGTGGGACAATCGCTGGGTGTCCACACACTTGGCAGCATAGAGAGGTGAGGATCAGAAGCTCCCCTAAGGCCATGGAGGGCTTTTGTGATCAGTTATTGGTGTGAAAAACAGCATTAGAATAAGCTGTAAAACAGTCTATCTTATATATAAACTAAAACACATATGAACGCAAACAACACTCATTCTGCAAAAATGAAGGTCAGACACACACAGTAACTATGTGAGAAATGCTGACTTCAACAGAGAGAAATTGAGGACATAAGGGTAGATCTATGATCAGTTCCTGTAGATAACACCAGAGGGAGGTCTGCAAATCCTACAAAGAAAGAAGCTAATGTACAGAATTTTGTTCAAAACCAGTGCTCTGGACTGGATATCCCACAGGACACACTGGTAGGAAAAGGGCCTCACAAACAAAGGGATATTTAAGTGAAAATCTAAAGGAAGTTGTTGGGGACCACAAATTCACAATGGCTAATTTTGCATACTTCCCTAAGGGATAAATGGAGGCTTGGAATTATCAGTCTCACCCTTTTGAGATTTCCCATTAACTCTTTAGTGATGGACCATCTTCTCCCATCCATTAAAACTAAACTAAAACCATTAAGACTAATGAACACTCCAGGGCAAGTTTCTTAGCATGAGATCATCTCCACCCTCTTGAGTTATGACAGGATTTTCTGTTGCCTGCTAAGTCATCAACCTCTGAATATTCTGCCAACCTTCAATCTTCCGCCGGCCCCTCCTACCATTGTATACACCCAATACATTGTATACACCCAATAAATAGTGGCTGACTGAAGTGTCTTCCTCTCTGCCCGTTGAACTCTGGAGGCATCCACCTCCCACTCACCATTCATGCATTACTAAACTTGTCCCTTAATTCAAGCTTTCTCTGTAACCCTCCTACAGGCATTTGAAGATCTTGGCCAAGTCTCTGATAGGAAGTAAATTCTGGTGGTGAATTCAGGAGACAAGAGAGCCATGAGAGAGCAGGACCCACCTGCAGACCCCTCCCTCTAGGCAAGAGGAAGTCCAGGTCCAGAGAGGAGGGGATGTATGGGGCACCTAAGTGTGAGTCTTTGGGGACTTGGATCTCAGGCCACAGACAGGGCCTTGCCTCTCCCAAGACCTTTGCAACAGGAACATAGATTGTACAACTGGAGGGAGTATCAGGTGAAAGACTGCCCTCTTCGATTGCCTTCTCACCCCTAGGACTTCCCTTCCCAGGAACACTCACCCTGCGATGAAAGGCCAGCTATGAAGGTGCCAGTGGTTGTCCCGGCAATTTGAGCCACGGTCACCGCCGATGCTATCTTAGCACCGAGGGATGAAGCCAGAGCACCCACTCCAGCTAATTCCATGGCAAAGATGTGAAGCTTCCCAACTTAGTCCAAGCCTGCAAAAAGAATGGTACTTTGGTGAGAAGAGGGAACCCAGAACTATCCTCTCATCTGCTTCTCTTGTAAAGGAAATTTTAAAACTTAGAGCCAAACATTAGATTCAAGGACCAGCCAAGCAAACCCAGCCTGGTTCCTATAATTAGAGAATAACAAAACTCAGCTAGCCTTGGCATTCCAATGCCAGCTGCAGCTTATAAGTGTACCTCAGCTGGATAGTGCATCTTGTTATGTTAGCTCTTCAAGGATTTATCACCTAGAGACAGACCCAGCTTAGTCTTAGACGGTGATTGATTTTTCCTGCTCACCCTACTCCATGAACCCCATTCTATATAAATAACCCCCAATTAACTTGCCTGAAACAAATCTACCTAACAACATATAACAACACAATATGTAGTCAACCATAGAATATCCTGTTACCGGCTTTTGTACTTCCTCCTAATAACCTATACAAGAGACTGTTTAACCCCTAGATGAGGCTGGTGATTTGGAACAGACATTTCACACCAGTCTACTGGTGTAAATAAAGCTGTTTGCCTTCCAAGTTCCTCAGTGCTGTGTGTCTTCCATTCATTTTCCACAACACTCTGAAAATGGTGAAAGGCATCAGGCTAGGTAAGAGGCTGCCCTGTGCTGGTGGTTCAGTGGGTTTGGAATGGGGCTTGGGTGAGGGAAGGAGGGATGTGAATATTGGGTTGTGTAGGGCCTCAGGGAATTTTATTTCCCTCAGATGACTACTTCCTTCTTCACGAAAATCCCACTGCTCATGTCTTAGACACTTCTGGGACTCCCTTAAATCTGCTGTGGCAATTTAAAGGCACCAAAGTTAGAAAACCAGAACCAATGACATTTTCAAGGCAATTATCTTGGTCGAAGTGCTAGGTATCTACTTTTTCATCGTCTTCTCTTTAATGTCAGAGCTGGTGCCCTATTATGTCAGGTCTCCAAACTAGACTCCGTCCGGCCATATTTCTACCCCTTCTATGACCACACACTGAACTCCCCTACTTATACCTCTTAAAGACAATCACCCATGCCCCACTCAACACTAGTACCCTCTACCTGACTCAGTTCTCAGAGGACTTAAACCTTTCACTGCCCATCTCCTCCAATACAGCCTCCTTACGCCTGTCAATTTCCCTTTCAATGCCCCCATCCTCACTGTCAAAAAAGCAAATCAATCATACTGCCTGGTACAGGATCTCCAACCTATCAACTGGATTGTACTCCCAATTTACCTTATAGTCTCTAACCCCTACACCCCATTGTCCTCCATTCTCCTGTCCACCACAAATTATACTGTCCTAGATCTCAAAGATTTTTTTAAATTTTTTTAATTTTTATTTTTTTATCATACCCCTGCATCCCAAATTACCACCACTCATTGCCTTCACTTGGACAGACCAAGACACCCACCTCACAACCACTCACCTGGACCGTTCTCCCCCAAGGGTTCAGAGATAGCCCTCACTATTTTAGCCAGGCTCTCACCAAGGACCTCCTTTCTTTTTGCTCCACCACTTCCTGCCTCCTCCAATATGTTGCTGACCTACTTCTCTGCAGCACCTCCGTCTTATCGTGCCATCAAGATTCCCTTGCCCAGGCCAGGGGTATAGCTCAATGGCACAAGCAGCTGCCTAGCAAGCATGAGGTTGTGAGTTCAATCCCTGGTACAAAAAATTTTTTAAAAAATCCCCTTCTCCAACATTTACACATACTGAGATACCAAGGGTCCTCTTCCAAAGTCCAGATTTACAAGCCATCAGTCCTCTATCTAGACATCCTCCTACCAAAAACTCCCGAATCCCCCCCAACAACACATATAGTGTATTACCCAAATCCAAATGCCCACGCACTGTCCAGCAGCTCCTCTCCATCTTGGGAATCGTTGGCTACTTCCACCTCTAGATCCCAGGTTTCTCCATTCTCACCAAACCTCTCTATGAACTCACCCACGACAACCTCTCAGGCCACTTAGACCCAAAGGTTTTCCCCCATGTGTCCTTTCAGAAATTAAAGCAGACCTTAACCTTAACTACCACTCTATCTATCCCAGACCCCACTCGCCCCTACTCCCTACACACAACAGAACACAAGGGATATTCCGCGGCAGTCCCGAGTCAAGGTCTAACACCCCACCCTGTTGCCTTTCTATTCTGACAACTAGACTCCATTATCAAGGAGTGGCCCCCTAACTAAGAGCAACAGCAGCTGCTGTACTTACGCTTTTAGAAGCCAAAAAATCACCCTCCACACCCCCATTACTCTATACTCCCCTCACGACTTCCAAGCCCTCCTCACCTCCTCTTATCTCCCCCACCTACTTTCAGCCCCGAGACTCCTCCAGCTCTACTCTTTTTCTCAAAACTACCACCATCACTCTAGCCCCAGCTTCAACCCTGCAACACCCCTGATCCCACTCATAGAGACAAGAGACAATACACACCCTGCTTGTGAGCATGACTGTCTTCCCCTCGTGCTATTACACACCTGGCTCTTCCCTCACATTGCAGACCTTCCTATACACAACCCACAGCACACCTGGTTCATAGACGGCAGATCTTGCAAAGCCTCAGCCACTTATGTGGCAAGAGCAGGCTATGCAATAGTTACAATTGATGAGGTAATTGAAGCCCAAGCTTTTCCCCCAAACACCACCTTAAACAGGCCAAACTCATAGCCCTAACCCGAGCCCTCACCCTGGCAAGGGGACCACAATTAACATCCACACAGACTCAAAATATGCCTCCCACATCCTTCACAATCACGTAGCAATACGGGCAAAGAGAGGGTTCCTCACCACCAGGGGATCCTTTATCATCAACTTAAACCTAATAGAGACCCTTAAAGGTGGCCCTCCTACCCGCCCAGGCAGAAGTAATCCACTGCAAGGGACACCAAAAGCCCACAGGCCCCATCACATGAGGGAATTTGTCTGCAGACCAGACAGCAAAAAGAGCAGCTGCCTCTGCCAGTGCTACACCCACCACCGAGGGCCAATACCTTTCCCTGACAAGCAGCCCCAATTATTCCACAGAAGAACACTCACAATACCAGACTCTCCCCACTGCAGAGGGACGATTCCCTAGCCAAGGAAAATATAACCTTCCTGCTGCCCAGACTCACCAAATTCTCTCCCTCTTCCACAATAGCTTCCACATAGGCTACAAAGCCCTCAGCACTCACTCTAGCCTCTCATTTCAGCCCCTTCCTGGAAGGCTACACTAAAACAGATCACCAGTCTGCCACTCCATCTCCCCCCCTGGCTTTCTCTGTCCCCCCTCCTACCCAACTCACCAAGCCCATGGATATACCCTTGCCCAAGACTGGCAAATCGACTTTACACATATGCCAAAAGTTAAAATATTCAGATACCTCCTAGTCTGAATAGACACTTTTACAGGATGGATTGAGGCCTTCCCCACCACCTCTGAAAAGGCTGAAGCAGTTACACAGTGCCTCCTGGCTAATGTTATCCCCCGATTTGGTCTCCCCACCTCAATCCAATCAGGTAATGGGCCAGCTTTTACTGTCCAAGTAACCCTAGAGGTCTCCAAGTCTCTTGGAATAGACTGGAAACTCCATACTCCCTTCAGGCCCCAGTCTTCGGGAAAAATAAAAAAAGCTACAACCTAATTAAGACCCAGCTCATAAAACTCTCCTAGCTGTGGAGAGCCTGGTACTACCCTCATTTTATAAGTGTGGCAACAGTCCAGCTCAGAAAGGATATGGGATTTCCTCAAGGCCCAAAGTCTCCACATGTAAGACCCCAGCCAGGCCCAGCTGCTCCAAATAAGGGGCTTGTGCTAGTTGTGATTTTGCTCCTCCTAACACTCACCTCTCCCCTATGCCGTCTTCACACTAACTTACTCTCCAGGCTTGAGGAAAACTTGTGAGCAATGTGCATTGTCCCAAATCCAACTGCAGGAGGCTCTAGACCCATTCCTGCCAATCCTCACCTTCCCTTGCAGGTGCCCTGATGAGGACAGAGAGACGGGTAGGGGAGGCAATACATACAGAGCACACTGCCACTGCAGTTTGGGGACCACAGGAAGAGGACCCCTGGCTGCAACTCCTGGTCTTACCAAGCAAAGGAAAATTTCCCGAGGATGAAGCACAGACAACTGCCTCTGAATTTTCCAGAGAGTTTGGTTCCAGCCAGCTATTTATGAAGCTTTACTCTGGCTCAGGGGCGTTCCTGAGACTGAAACCATTGCATAAGTTTCCTTTTTGCAGGAAACTGAAACTTAGAACACCTATTTTAATGCTCTGCGGTTGAGATGAATATCTTTCTCCTTTGTTCTGGTTGGGGAGGAAACCCTGTTATTGTTGAAACAGTATTTGGCCACTCTATTAATCATTGTCCACTGCTATAAGATGCCTCGTCATATTTTAAATTTTTGTTTGTTTGTTTGTTTTTGTTTTTGCAGCATGGGGGATTGAACTCATGACCTTGCACTTGCCAGGCAGGCGCTTAGGCAGCTGAGCTAGATCCCCGGCCCTAATATTTTAAATATTTTATCAATGACAGAATTTAATGACTTTTAAGCATCCTTACAGTATTTAAATATATTGTAGAGATATTTCATATTTTCCAGAATTTTTTTATTACACTAATGACATTAATTTATCCTAACGGACAAAACTTCAGAGTTTTTCCTGTCTTTTTATTTTTGTAATTGCTGTTCAAAGTTAAAATGGGTAGGCATTGTTTTATAACTGAAAGATGGGGGATGGGGAGGATGAAGGGAAGAAGAGAGAGAATTCATTATTGCCAAATAATAACACTAAATATTTTCTCAGAGGGGGTGTCAAAAAAAACTAGAGAAGTTTTGGGGCTGGGGATATAGCTCAGTGGCACAAGCGTCTGCCTGGCAAGTGCGAGGTTGTGAGTTCAATCCCCAGTACAAAAACAAAACAAAACAAAACAAACTAGAGAAGTTGTAGAAGTTGACAGGATAAATTAGCTTCCTGTAAAATCATTTTCTACATCTTTAGATGATCAGTTTTCAAATGTGAAAATGGATGCTATAATTCTGCATATGCTATTACTTCCAAAAAAAGTGAAAACTCACAGAGCACTAGAAAGATCCAAAATATTCTAATGGTGTTTAGTAAGACTAAATTGCACACTGAACAGAAAAAATAATGCTCTTTATTATTGAATCTTTGAGTTGTTTCTGCATAATTTTTTTGATGAATATACATAATAAACTCACAGATAGATAACATTATCTGCCAGTCACATTTATTAAGGATTGATCACACGTGGAGCATTAAGGTGCCATACAGTACAATTTGTTATGTTCAATTTTAAGAAATTTCGAGGCAGATTACTGAAAGGTTTTTCCTTGGCATGGTAGAGAAGCGAGAGCAGAAAGAGGAAAAAAAAAATGGGCTTCATCGCAGGCACAGGAGAGCTGCAGAAGACTACAAGATCCCTCTGAGGCAGACAAAGAAGCAGCGGGCTTTTATTCAGTTTGACAGAGGGTGGGGTTTGAAGGGGCGGGCAGAGTGACGTATTGACAGCTGATTGGGGAAATGTTGGTGCGCACAAAAAGCGGGGAGTTCAATTTTCAGGTTTGGAACAAGAACGTAGAAATCAATATTGAAGGGATTCACGGTCTAGCGCCATGTAGGGCAGGCGCCGTGCTGAGCCTGCCTGCACTTCACACAGGCAGAGCCCATCAACTACAAAATGACATTAGAATAAGTTTGCCACCCTTTGCCTCTACAATCAATCGTTGCATTGTTTTTTCTGTCACCAGTAGAACTTTCATTTCTTTGGCATTTGCATTTACCTCTTTGAATAAACTGTCGAATTTTTTCTCTTTTTTTTTTTTTTTTTTTTTTGAGGCAAGGTCTTGCCATGTCGTTCTGACTGGTGTGGAACTCACTATGTACCCCGAACTCGAGGCGATCCTTCTACCTCATCCTCCCGAGTGCTGGGATTACAAGCATGTATCACCACACCTGGCTTTTTCTTTTTTTAATTAAAATTTAAATTAAATTTATTTTAACTGATGCCTAAACACATAAAGACTGTACATACTTACAGGGTGGCATGTGGTGCTTTGATGTTAGGGAACCACATCTACACTTCTGCTGCTTCTGCCAGGCCAGATCTTGCTGGGTGTTTTAGATCAGGTAAGCCCCCCAGTCTATCGCTCCCCTTTTCGTCTTTTCCCTAAGGCCACCTCCAAAACGATGTGAAGCCAAGGCAGCTCCCAGGTTCCTGCCGCGCTGACTGCTTCAGATCAGGTAAGCCGCTCTGAGGAAGGACAATTATCAGATGCAAAGGGGATTTAGCCTGATCTGTAGAAACTGAGAATTTTAAAAGTGTATTTAAAGATTTCTTAGTTAATTTGAGTGCCACAAAATGTTGGTTTTCATTAGAAAAATACTGCAGTTCTATGATGACCAACTCAGGGTCATGCAGGCCTGACCCTGGAGACAATATCTGGTCACTGGCCCTTCCTCTGTGGCTCTTTCCCTGTGTCTCTGCTGCCTGGATGCTGTGAGGTGAGCAGTTTTCCTTCGTCACCCCTTCTACCATATTTCTTCTCTGAAGCCAGCTGACCTTGGAGTGAGACTCCTGAGACCATGAACCGAACTATACCCCTCTTCCTTTAAACTGGAGGTGTTAGGGGTTTTGTCCCAGCAATGCAAAACTACTCAACATAAATCCCATGTCATAAATTGAAAAATATAAAGACTACACCCTCCTGGTTACTGCCAGAGGGTCAGTGTGGTCTTCCCTAAAGACAAGCAGCAAAAAAATGGGGGAAAACGAAGAAGGCACATACACTTGCAGAGATGCCCTGAACTCCCACCTAGAACCCCAAAGGCCCAGCCCCCTTTAGTACAACCCTGTGCTGCCTGTAGAGGACACTCACTATCTTTAGGCATTCAGAGTTGCTTCCCCTTTCCTCTTTCCTGCCCCACCCTTTCCTCTTTGAAACAAAAACCTTCAGGGGCTGTGCATATAGCTTAGCTGGCAGGGTGCCTGCCTGGCAAGCCCAAGGTCCTGAGTTCAACTCCTGGTACCAAAAAAAACCCTCCTTCCCATACTGGAGCCCTGGCCTGAACCTTGTGCCTTCCAGCCCCAAAGGTGAGGCCAGATAGCTTTAAACCAATCACCACACCTCATCCCTGAGGCCCAAGCACTGGTTTACAGTGCATCAGTGGCTCCATTTAAATACCATAAATGTTTACAAGAGGTTTTTGGTGGAGGAAGTTGGCCTGCAGAAATGCTCTTGGGTGGAGACAGCAATGAGGAAGGCAGCCTTCTCCAGCGCCTGGGAGTTAGAAGCTAAGATGAAACTGATAACCTCGGAGAACAGAGAAGGGACCAACAAACAGATGCTTGGCGTCAGTATTTAGCTGTTGAATTGATAAAGAGTAACGAAATTTCCAGTCTACTGGATGTCTGGTATGAGTTTGTGTTCTCTAAAATTGAAGAATGAATTTTAGAAATAACAGAGGCTAAGAGCAGAATATATTTATTGAGAGAAAGAAAGCTTCTGCCCAAGAGACAAAAGGGGTCCAAAGCAGGTTGCCAAAGACTGTCTTTTCTAGGGACTTTTATAGAGTAAAATCACAAGGTGAGACAGGTCCAAAATGGAGAAAACTGGGAATTCCCAATGCAGATGGGCATCAGGCGGGACAGAACTATGGTCAACCAGTAAGATTAACTGTTCAGGTAAAACTGACCAAATCAGAGACAAAGGGGGAAATGAGTCACATAGCAAGGGAGCATTCTTACAGAACAGTGACTCTTTCTGTATGGGGTTGGAATGGTGACTCCTGGCTTTCTCAAGGTGATCCATACCTATTTAGAGTGTCAATCCCTGATGTTTATACTTAGGGTGTGGTTGCCTTTGTCTTGCTTTTTGTCTTGAGATCTGGCCCACAGTGGGAGGTGTCTGTCACCTCCAAGGTCACAAGACATCTGGTCTTCTGCCCTGGCTCCTTTGAGGGCAGTCTGACTGCCTGTAATATTTCTAACTCAGCTGCCTGTAACACAAGGAGCAGCCACAACCTGGTCAGGACCGCCAGAGAGCGGAAAGACTGATGTCACAGACATTCTGTGTCCCTTCCTCCTGACACTTTCCTATTGACGGAAGGTAAGGAGGGCTGCTGCATTCCTGGAAGAATAGGACAGGGCTGAGGTCCTGAGGCAGAGGAGGGCTGGTGGACATGGAAACAAGGGAGTGAATGGGCTCCAGGGAGAACCTGGGCCCAGGCCTGTGTATGCCTGGCACACCCTGAGAGGCTCCCTTGCCCCTTGCTGAGGCATTCCTGCCTCAGCTCCCCTTGTGTAAGATAAATAGGTTGAAATCAACAGTGGTCTTTACACTTCCTCTTTTGACAGGAGGAAAAAGCTGCTCTCTGAAGCACAGAACCAACGGAAGACCTCAGAGCTGACTTTCTGCAGAGGTGATGGGGAGGGGTCTTCCGCCCTATTGTTACAGGCAGCTGAGTTAGTTAGAAATATTATAGGCAGTCAGATAGGGCCAGGCCCTCCAGAAAGCCGACACACAGGACCAGATGTCTTGTGACCTTGGAGGAGATAGACACCTCCCGCTGTGGGCCAGATCTCAAGACAAGGCAAAACAAATACAACCACACCCTAAGTATGGACAGCAGAGAGATTGATATTCTAAATAGGTATGGATCACCTTGACCATTCCAAACCCCTATGGAAGAGTCACTGATCCTTAAGAACGCTCACTTGCTTCATGACTTGCTTCCTTATTCTTCCCTGATTTGGTCAATTTTACCTGAACAATTAATCTTATTGGTCGACCATAGTTCTGTCCCACCTCATGCCCATTTGCCTTGTGAGTTCCCAGGTTTTTCCCATCTTGGACCCATCTCACCTTGTGCTTTTACCGTGTAAAAGTCCCTAGAAAAGCCAGAATCTTTGGCAACCCATTCGGGACCCCTTCTGTCCCTCTCTCAGACAGAAGCTTTCTTTCTCTCAATAAATATATCCTACTCATAACCTCCGTTGCTCCTAAAATTCATTCTTAGGTTTTAGAGAACAGGAACTCGTGCGGAACATCTAGTAGTTTGGTAGTTTCATTCCCCTATATCATTTGGAGGTCTCCCACCGAGATCGTCGGATGGAGGTAAGAGGTGGCTTTTGTTTCACAGACTCATATAACAAATTTTTATGCTTCAAATTTTGCTTTGTCTCTGCCAGTTGCTGATAATTACTTGTGATAATTGCTTGTGATCTGTTTTTGCCCATTGTTTTTAATTGCCTTGTCTTTTATA